>JAWPHD010019681.1:0-34719 GCA_037043455.1 Cyrtodaria siliqua | reverse complement strand
CAACAGAATGTTAACAAAAGGTGATGGGAGTGACAGTGGTGATGAGGATGGTGATGTTGATGATTGATGATGTTGATGATGGTGATGTTGATGATGACAGTCGGTGGTGATGATTGATGATGATGATGGGCAGTGGCAAGTGGTGATGCAAGTAGTCATGATGATGATGATGATTGATGACGATGGTGGTGGTGAGGATTGATGATGATGACAATTTTGATGATGATTGATGATGCAGGTTGTCATGATGATTATGAGGATGTTGATGATGACTGACGACGATGATGATGATGGTGGTGATGGTGGTGGTGATGATGCAGGTTGTCATGATGGTGATGATGAAGAAGATGATGATGATGATGATGATGATGGTGTTGGTGGTGGATGAATATGATGATGATCTGATAATGATGTTGATGATGATGGGTGGTGATGATGCAGGTATTCAAGATGATGATGATGATGATGTAATGCAGGTAGGCATGATGATGTTGTAATGATGATGATGATGATGATGATGATGGGTGGGAGTGATGCAGCGTGGTCATGATGGGTAGTCGGGTGATGAAGATGATGATGATCGATAATGACGTTGATTATGATGGATGCTGAGTAGTCAGAAGCCTCTGTACGAGTCTCACACCACAATAATGGTTGGAATGTGGGGACACTGGGGTACAGGGGGTACGGCGAGGGACGTGTCGATGTTTTTTTCGTGGCATGGATATAATGCTTGAGATCTTGACTTATGCTGAATCTCATGATCCATAGCTGCATCTTATTAACTTTTAACAAATATTTACCAGATAAAACTTTTTAGAAATTTCATAGTTTGCGTGACACCTATCAAAATTTAGACAAAAATACAACCCCGTGGAGATTAGACCCATGATGTGTAAAATGAGGCAGAATTAGCTAGAAATCTTATATCAATATGCATTTTTTCTGTGTTCTCTTCCTAAAATGCTGTAGATTTAGAATCTGGTAAAGATAAATCAATGAATCCTGTAAAATGTAGAAAAGCGAACTTGTTTTTTTTATCTAGCCTCCTTCATCTGTAGGGCACGAGTATTCAAGGGAGATAATAGTGGTGTGAGTCCTGTAATGAGAAACATAACCAAGCAGACGGCATAAGCTATAGTGCTAAGATGAGTTAAAGTAGTACTAACTACGAGCAGGTCCGTACGACAGCAGTATGATCATGGAGTGGACCACCAGTATATGCATGGTCGCCGACTCTCCGGACTCCCACTGCAGGATTATCTGGTCCTGGGTGTTCGACTGCAATACAGGAATCAAACATACAGTTGGGTGAGTGTGAATAATATTTCGAAGGTTGCATGCAACACTATTCTAACTACATATAAATAAGGAAGCTACAACAGTGATACGTTGAACACTTAATTTGTGCATTTTAAGTAGTAAAGAACCTGACCAATAAAAAAATTATTTGCTCCTAAGAAAAAATCACTTTATGAATTAAAATTTAAAGAAATGTTTCAAGTTTAAATGTTCCAGGAAATCTGCCAAACACGGTATTAGCTTCAATATCTTCAGTTCTATAGGACAACTAATATAAATTAATTTACTATGAAATTTAAATCCTGGGTTACTTACCCAAGAGTAGCCTGCAGTGTTAGATTCCTTGGCCTTCCTTAGGTAGTTGACAAACAGTGTGATAAGGGCCTCCAATGTGTCCAGGCTGAACTTACTGGTGAGCTCAACACCCATGGGTAGGATGTAGTTAATGATAGTGGTTCTCTCCACGATCAGCTGGGCTATGTCCTGAATGGTTAGTAATACAATATGTTTCATGATGAGATCAGCTGGGCTATGTCCTGAATGGTCAGTAATACAATATGTTTCATTATGAGATCAGCTTGGCTATGTCCTCAATGGTAAGTAATACAATGTTTCATGATGAGATCAGCTGGGCTATGTCCTGAATGGTCAGTAATACAATATGTTTCATGATGAGATCAGCTGGGCTATGTCCTGAATGGTTAGTAATACAATATGTTTCATGATGAGATCAGCTGGGCTATGTCCTGAATGGTTAGTAATACAATATGTTTCATGATGAGATCAGCTGGGCTATGTCCTGAATGGTCAGTAATACAATATGTTTCACGATGAGATCAGCTGGGCTATGTCCTTAATGGTTAGTAATACAATATGTTTCATGATGAGATCAGCTGGGCTATGTCCTGAATGGTCAGTAATACAATATGTTTCATGATGAGATCAGCTGGGCTATGTCCTGAATTGTCAGTAATACAATATGTTTCATGATGAGATCAGCTGGGCTATGTCCTGAATGATTAGTAATACAATATGTTTCATGATGAGATCAGCTGGGCTATGTCCTGAATGGTCAGTAATACAATATGTTTCATGATTAGATCAGCTGGGCTATGTCCTGAATGATAAGTAATACAATATGTTTCATGATGAGATCAGCTGGGCTATGTCCTGACATGATTAGTAATACAATATGTTTCGTGATGAGATCAGCTGGGCTATGTCCTGAATGATTAGTAATACAATATGTTTCGTGATGAGATCAGCTGGGCTATGTCCTGAATGGTTATAATACAATATGTTTCATGATGAGATCAGCTGGGCTATGTCCTGAATGGTCAGTAATACAATATGTTTCATGATGAGATCAGCTGGGCTATGTCCTGAATGGTCAGTAATACAATATGTTTTCATGATGACATCAGGTGGGCTATGTCCTGAATGGTCAGTAATACAATATGTTTCATGATGAGATCAGCTGGGCTATGTCCTGAAATGGTTAGTAATACAATATGTTTCACGATGAGATCAGCTGGGCTATGTCCTGAATGGTAAGTAATACAATATGTCTCAAGATGAGATCAGCTGGACTATGTCCTGAATGGTTAGTAATGCAATATGGATCAGCTGGGCTATGTCCTGAATGGTTAGTAATACAATATGTTTCATGATGAGATCAGCTGGGTTATGTCCTGAATGGTTAGTAATACAATATGTTTCATGATGAGATCAGCTTGGCTATATCCTGAATGGTAAGTAATACAATATGTTTCATGATGAGATTAGCTGGGCTATGTCCTGAATGGTTAGTAATACAATATGTTTCATGATGAGATCAGCTGGGCTATGTCCTGAATGGTCAGTAATACAATATGTTTCATGATGAGATCAGTTGTCCTGAATGGTCAGTAATACAATATGTTTCATGATGAGATCAGCTGGGCTATGTCCTGAATGGTCAGTAATACAATATGTTTCATGACGAGATCAGCTTGGCTATGTCCTGAATGGTAAGTAATACAATATGTCTCAAGATGAGATCAGATAGGGTATGTCCTGAATGGTTAGTAATGCAATATGGATCAGTTGGGCTATGTCCTGAATGGTTAGTAATACAATATGTTTCATGATGAGATCAGCTGGGTTATGTCCTGAATGGTTAGTAATACAATATGTTTCATGATGAGATCAGCTTGGCTATATCCTGAATGGTAAGTAATACAATATGTTTCATGATGAGATTAGCTGGGCTATGTCCTGAATGGTTAGTAATACAATATGTTTCATGATGAGATCAGCTGGGCTATGTCCTGAATGGTCAGTAATACAATATGTTTCATGATGAGATCAGTTGTCCTGAATGGTCAGTAATACAATATGTTTCATGATGAGATCAGTTGTCCTGAATGGTTAGTAATACAATATGTTTCATGATGAGATCAGCTTGGCTATATCCTGAATGGTAAGTAATACAATATGTTTCATGATGAGATTAGCTGGGCTATGTCCTGAATGGTTAGTAATACAATATGTTTCATGATGAGATCAGCTGGGCTATGTCCTGAATGGTCAGTAATACAATATGTTTCATGATGAGATCAGCTGGGCTATGTCCTGAATGGTCAGTAATACAATATGTTTCATGATGAGATCAGCTGGGCTATGTCCTGAATGGTCAGTAATACAATATGTTTCATGACGAGATCAGCTTGGCTATGTCCTGAATGGTAAGTAATACAATATGTTTCATGATGAGATCAGCTTGGCTATGTCCTGAATGGTCAGTAATACAATGTTTCACGATGAGATCAGCTGGGCTATGTCCTGAATGGTCAGTAATACAATATGTTTCATGATGAGATCAGCTGGGCTATGTCCTAAATGGTTAGTAATACAATATGTTTCACGATGAGATCAGCTGGGCTATGTCCTGAATGGTCAGTAATACAATATGTTTCATGATGAGATCAGTTGGGCTATGTCCTGAATGGTTAGTAATACAATATGTTTCATGATGAGATCAGCTGGGTTATGTCCTGAATGGTTAGTAATACAATATGTTTCATGATGAGCTGTTTACAATTATAAGCAGGCTATACAATAATAATATAGTGCGCTTTGGCAAAATGAACTGCCTGTTAACACACTTTGTCAGCATGTTTATTATTGTATAAAGTTCATCATAAAACATATAGTTTAAACCATTAAAATAGTAATAGATTTTTTTTTTTATTTGGCAAAATGCAAATAGCAATTAACATAGCCCACAACTGTGAGATTTTGAACCGGCCACAAAGATAGTGGTGGATTTTGAACCGGCCCCAAAGATAGTGGTGGATTTTGAAATGCATGTTATACAGCTGTAAATTTTGAACCGGGTGGACTCGGAGAAAATACAGCTGTCCAATTTGATGACCATTGTACCACAGTTTATGTTTCCTTTCTTTCATTTCCTATTGTAAGAATTTGACTGAATTGCAACAAAAATACACCAAGACAAGTTGATGTCATTCTTGGTAATAAAAAATAAGATCATCTCATACTTAAACTTAAGACATTTTACAACAAGAGGCCCAAGAGGGCCTGTGGACGCTCTACTGGCTAAAACAGCTCTTATAGACATAGATAGATATAGCTGGATATAGCTCTCTCCTCCTATAGATTTAAAAAGGAAAATACAATATAGCATTTTTCAACAAATCAAGGGACATAACTCTGTTATTACTAACAAGATCTAGCTGGTTTTCGAAATTGTCCAAGATTTCATTGATATACCGCGCTTTGCACAACTAGACATCATATATATATGTAACTGAGGCTTCCTGCCAAATTTCGTAGAAATCCAACAAGCCGTTTAGGAGGAGTAGCGCCGACAAGAAATTTAGGATAAAAATGTCAAAGGGCCGTCAAAAATCAGCGAACTGGAACAAAAGCGTGACAGCACAACTAGACATCTTACCGATGCTTCCTGCCAAGTTTCGTCGAAATTCAACAAGGCATTTAGGATGAGTAGCGCCAACAAGAAATGTTAAAGTAATAAGTGTCAAGTAATTAAAAAGATGATGAAAACAAATTGAATTTTTTTTTTTTCAAATCAATCAAAAAAAAAAAAAATCAAAAAATTGTAAAAATTGAAAAAAATTTGAAAAAAAAATAAAATTAAAAAGAAAATTTGAAAAAATTTAAATGGAAAAAAAATTGAAAAAAAAATTGAAATTGAAAAAATAAATTAAAAATAAATCAAATTAAAAACTAAAACAGTTTTTGCCTATACAAGCCTAAGTAAAACTGTGACCCCCAGGGTGGGGCCAAATGTGACCAATAGATCACCATTTGAACAAACTTGGTAGAAGACCATAAGCTTATAGCAAATGCAAAATATTAAACCTCTGGCTCTTGCAATTTCAGAGAAGAAGATTTTTTTAATTTTTCCCTATACATGTCTATGTAAAAGATGTGACCCTTGGGTAAAATGTCTTTTAAGTTTAAGTTTGAACAAACTTGGTAAAGGACCATAAGCTTATAGCAAATGCAAAATATTAAACCTCTGACTCTTGCAGTTCCAGAGAAGATTTCGTTCAGTTTTTCCCTATACAAGCATTTATGTAAAACATGTGACCCTTGGGGCGGGGTCAAATGTGACCCGAGGGTCACAATTTGAACAAACTTGGTAAAGGACCATAAGCTTATAGCAAATGCAAAATATTAAACCTCTGGCTCTGGTAGTTTCCGAGAAGAAGATTTTTAAAAAAAAATTCCTATATAAGTCTATGTAAAACTGTGACCCTCAGGGCGGGTACAAATTTGACCCCAGGGTCACCATTTGAACAAACTTAGTAGAGGACCATAAGCTGATGCTACATGTTATACATGAGAGCTCTGTGCCTTGTGGTTTCAGAGAAGAAGATTTTTTTCAGTTTTTCCCTATACAAACCTATGTAAAGAAGGCTAAAAATATTGGAAAAGGAAAGCAGCATGCAAGGACGACAGTCAACCACAAAACACAAAAACAAACACGCAAACAGACAAACAAAAAGGCAAAAGTAATAAAAAATGCAAACAACATCACAAACACAAAAGGGTTGACAATAGGGCTACCGCCTTGGAACGGTCAGTGGCAAAGTAGGCCACTGGGGGTTTAAACCGGTTCTAGGGTGCACCAAACCTCACACTTACCCTATGTAAAACTGTGAACCCCGAGGTGGGGCCAAATGTGACCCCTGGGTCAACATTTGAACAAACTTGGTAGAGGACCACAAGCTTATAGCAAATGCAAAATATTAAACCTCTGGCTCTTGCAGTTTCAGAGAAGAAGATTTTTTAAGTTTTTCCCTATACATGTCTATGTAAAACATGTGACCCTTGGGGCGGGGCCAAATGTGACCCGAGGGTCACCATTTGAACAAACTTGGTAAAGGACCATAAGCTTATAGTAAATGCAAAATATCAAACCTCTGGCTGTTGTAGTTTCCGAGAAGAAGATTTTTAAAAAAAAAATCCTATATAAGTCTATGTAAAACTGTGACCCCCGGGGTGGGGACAAATTTGACCCCAGGGTCACCATTTGAACAAACTCAGTAGAGGACCATAAGCTGATGCTACATGTTATACATGAGAGCTGTGCCTTGTGGTTTCAGAGAAGAAGATTTTTTAAAGTTTTTTCCTATATGTCTATATGAAAAACATGCAAAACCTCAATATACAAACTTTGGACCCCCGGGGCACGGCCATTTTGACCCCGGGGACTTTATTTGAACAAACTTGATAGTCTAGGCGTTGGAGATAATTTTAAAAGAAGAACTGTTGAAATCTGTCCAGCGGTTCTGGAGAAGAATTTTTTTTAAAGTTTCAACCATATATAGTAATGGCAGCCATCTTGGATGTAGCTCTGACCTAATTTTAACAAATCTAAAAAGCATTCATCTAAGGATCATCCATGTGAAGTTTGGTCAAAATTAGCCAAGCGGTTTCTGAGGAGAAGTAGTTTGAAGAAAAGTTAACGGACGACGGAAGGACGACGGAAGACGGACAACACACCATCCCATAAGCTCTGCTGGCCCTTGGCCAGTAGAGCTAAAAATAGGTTATCAACAAGCAAATACAGTTCATTCTACAAGTGTAAATCTCCATTTTCTTCTATTAAAATTCTTACCAGGGCCAATTCATCCAGTTCATGTAGGGTCTGATCAGTGGTGTGTCGCGACAGAAATATGATGTAGGCGCTCACTAGGCTTGGGTCTGCTTCAATCTGAATGGCCTGAAATATGTATGTAAATAAATACTGAAAGATGATCCCTTGAAAGCAACAAACAAAGGAGAATAGTTGCAGACTCGGTTTTATCGAGCCCATTTTTATGAGGTAATATAAGGTGCAATACCTCTCGCCCCACTAGCAATGGCTTAAGCAATATTCTACATTAAAGCCACAAAAAACAGGCTTGACGATCCCAAAGGACCAGTAAGTAATAATACTTTTGATTTGTAGTCCGGGCAACTTTTTACAGCTGTATAACATGCATTTCAAATGCTCTCAGCTCAAAGAAAGCTCTATTAAAGCCTTCAATGTATTTATGATGAATGAAGTTATATTTTTTAATTCAATTCAATGAGCAAATAATGCAAATTGGACATTCCTAGAGTTGGGTTCAACCGATTTATTTTTATTGGAACTTCTCACAGTCAATTCTGATCACCGGTATCACGGCAGCCTGGTTTCCGAGGAAGGGTTTAATAGCTTTTTGTATCACTGATTAACACAGAAGCTCAGCGAGATCTTTAAACGTGCTTAATGGGTGGTGCTTTCGCTGCACACGGTCCCTTGCCACAGCACCTTGCCTGAATAAGGTACTGAAGGAGCGCGTTCAAAAAACCCAGGATGTGATCCCCACCAGGACTCAAACCTGGGACGTGATCCCCACCAGGACTCAAACCCGGGACCTACCTACCTGTCTGAGGGCTGTACATGTTTTCTGTTTGACTTGTGGAAACATGGGTAGTGTGGAGAGGTGGGTCAGTAACCACCCGTGTTTGTGTTCGATATCGTCAATATCCATACTGGCAGGACCGTCCTTGTGTTCGATATCGTCAACATCCATACTGGTAGGACCTTCCTCAGTGGGACTCAGCTGGGACCGAGATATTATCATTGACAAACCCTGAAATCACACAACATAATAATTAGTGTCAGAGTACAGTTGTCATTCCAGACATCGGCAACGGATTGTTCTTTTAGACGGTCCAATTTGCTATCTGAGGAACATTTAAACACTTGATGCAATGGGGAGCTTTCAAAATTTGCAGAAACCTGCTAAAAACAGTGGTTTATGGCTTCTTGAGGCAGTAGATTAGAATGAACACTGAGTGATTATCAAATAATTATCTTTTAAGGATGTTATTTATTTCTTGTTAATTTACTATAAACACTAAAAGTTAAATGCTGGGATGTTGAAGTTGTAGACAGCATCCTCGAATATTATTAAAGAAGTGACGAAAGGGGTCAAATGAATTTGTAGAAATAAATATTTTAGAATTTAACGAAAACTAAAATAGCTTGCTTCTGGTACTGTTTGATTCAAAGTCTATCTTGCTATGCACTGAGTGATGCAGGTGCATCAATGATGAACAATACTCTATGCTTGTGTATTGCATGGATGACGCTAGGATATACCTTAGTAGCAAGAGCTCGATTAGCTGCCTGTGTTGACGAGAGTCGCTTGAGGAAGTAGTCCATCACCTCGTGCGTGGTGCTGCTGTCGCTGTCTTCGTCATGCACAAGTGTCTGGAGGCGGGACAACAGCTGCTGCTGCTTCTTTATTTTCTGGAACACAAGGCAATAAAACATGTACAAATGCTTTTTACTAGAAGGGTGTTCCTTCAAATATGTGTGTCGCCTGTCATGTGCTTATTTCAGGTAGTAAAGATGTGCGTGAATTTTCATGAAAATAGGTCAAATACTTTTTAAGTAATGGTCAGTTATGAGCTTGGTTAGGCTGCAAGTTAAAGTTTTACGAAAAGGGGCACCACTCTGCCAAAATGAAAGTAACTGGACATGTGTTACAACATTCATTGAGGTAAGGTGACGATGTTGGTGAAGTTTTGGGCATAAAGGGGCAAATACTTCACATTCAAGTTACGGTCAAGGCCAGGTTGCAGCTTAAAGTGTGATGGACATCGAAGGAAAGCGGATGGCAAACAAAGTGATCCCTAAGTGTCTGCAATGCTATGAATTGTAAATTGAGTTGGGGTTTTAAGGCGCACCAACACATGAAAGGTTATATGGCGCCTAACAGGAATGAATAGGCCAGGTTCTCCATGTACATCGAGATAAAATATGGAGAACGGGCCTAGAACCTTCTCACCCTGAACTGCAGAGTTGCTGCAAATTCTATTGTAGACACTCCATTTACGCTGGAGCCAAGTTATAGTTGTTCTGCCACTGCTCTAGTGGTATGAGCGAGATGGCACCTGAAACAATGCAGGGGTCATGATAAAGACCTTTAATGAGCATGAACAAAAAATGATAAAATGAACATGAATTTGGGGGAGTTCTACCCCTCTGCCTTCCCCTCCAACGGGATCTGCAGTGGCCTTATTCTTTGCCCCGTATCCACATGGGGCGCCATGCTATGAAGGTGACACAAAAAAGTAGCCAGTAATTTGGTTTCTGCCACTGACCATCCCAAGGCGGGATCCCTCTTTTTAACCCTTTTATGTTTGTAGTCTCACATATATTGCTTCTATATATCCTTCTAACTGTTGATTGTGTCGAATGCATGTTTTTGGCCGACTGCATTCTGAAAATGCTGCATTTCCTGTCCGAATTTTGTGTCTACTTTTATATTCATCATTATGCATGTTACATTTAACAGTTAAAGAAACTAACCCACCAAATAATGGCAAAATTACTACAAAACCATTTATCAAAACTCTGTCCAGATCATATAATAATGTAAATGTGCCAATTAAAAGTATAGGTTTATTCAAGGGTTGTTAAAAATATTGGATATGCATAAAATGAATTAAAGATGTTTATATTGTGTCTAGAGAGTTTGGATCCTCAAAATATTTAATTCATTTATATACCTTGTAAGTAGGTTAAGAAATGGTGTACCTCCTGTAAAATTGCCAGTTGATGGCAGGATAGGGAATTTAGATAGTACAGAGTGTGTGTTTATTCACAGTACAACTATTATTTTTTACCTTCAAGTAGCAAGTAAAATTAAGCAAATCAAAAATACAAACAACATGGATTTTGTTGGGTTTATTTAAATTAAAAAAAATAATTTAATTGTAAAAATATATTGTTTAATGAGTTTATTAGCTTATTTTCTATATTTTAATAGGACTTTTTTTTTTAATTTAGGACAAATGCAGAGTGACATTATGATTGCCATTAACCATGAATTCTGAAGATATCCCCGGGATGCCGCTTTGGTTTATTTCCCAGATGATGTTTACAATGGCCGTTTTCCGCGATTGTTTTGCTAAAACGACCTTCTGACTGCATTTATGGCACAATATGATTCCATTAAGAGATGTTTTGAGTATTTTCTCCCACATTTATCTTTATATTTATTACATTTTTATCATGAATTTCAAAGTTTGAAATTTTCACAAATCTTGGAGCTAAATACGGCTCTTATCATGAATGGCTCTTTGCCCAAATTGGTAACAAAACTGCTTCACAGGCTTGGAAACAAGCCTACTGCCACACCTCTTTTCGATTCACAGAAAAGTGTACCTGTTTCTTTTTAATATGTCTCTCAAACTTGGCTGTATCTTCATCAGCCCCTTCCTTGTTAATATCCTGCGTCTCGTGCAGAAGGAACTCACACAGGCATTGCACGGGCAGCACATCCAGGGAGCCCTCGGAAGACTCAACTAGCTCCGCCAACCACGGCATCGACTGGGATGTACCCTGGCATATTAATAATAATTTGATAAACAGTATTCCACAGACAAGCAAAGCAATATGGACGCCAACATTAGGTAATTTATATAAACCTGTTGTACATATCTGGGCACTGTTTTTATTAAACATCTTACCATAAGTCTAAAATTTTAAAATCATTCACCTTCTTCACCTAAACATTCAATGTAGACAATTATGTGTTTATGTAATGCAGAAATATCACATGTATAAGAAAATGAAATGAAATGACGTTTATTTGAAAAGTGTAATTTATATTGAAGCATTTAAGAAATTGATTAAACGATCAAAATGGTCGTTAAGTTGTTTCATAAAACGGGTCCCAGATTACCACTTGAAGATACCAACTCTACTAGACAAGAACGGAACAAATTCTTGATCAAACCTTTAAGCTGAAGGATCTTGGTGTTTTAGGACATCATGCATTGTTAAAACACCAGCAGGGCATGAAACTTCCACTCGTCCACTCACCATGATGTTGTGTTGAAATTTACAACCGATCATCGGTTGCATTAACGGATCAATCATCGGTTAACCGACTGTTTACATGTAACCGATCAATAACCGATCGGTTACATGTAACCGATCAAACATCGGTTGCATGTAACCGATCAATCATCGGTTATAATCGGTTAGTCAATATAACATGTGCATATTAATCTGGGTTTTAGGACTTGAATTTAGAGTAATTTCTGATTAAGTTTGTATTCTTTCCTGTCTTGTTTCATATGCCATTGTTAATTGGCAAAATAATTATAATTGATACAAACATGTTTATTTGTGTATTTGCTCAGTTTCACAAGTGTAATTTGTAACTGTTGTCTCCTGGATAATCAGTTTTATTTCTATTTTTAACATAAATTAAAGTGCATTTTTACATATTACCGATTATCAATTATAGACTTTCATAATCGATCATCATAATCAGATGCCTATGTAACCGATGATCAGTTACAATCGATTAACCGGTACATCAATATCATGATGAGTGCTCATCGATGCAGGACGAGTAGAAATGCAAATAAATTCTTTAACAACTAATAAATTTGACCATTCAAATATTGCGTAGGACGAGTAACTCAGAAACAAAGTTTCCTGCCCTGTCACAGTCACCTTTTACTTAAATACTAGAAATGGTATAGTCCAACTGCCAATAAATATACACAATTAAATCTGCTTTATTCAAATGTAGAAATAACCAGCCTGCGAATAATCAAATATATAATTTCATCCTAATTTTCATTATAGATATGGTCTTGTTAAAATATGCTATATTGCATACTTGTCAGCATATATCGCATATTTGTCAGCATATATTGCATACTTGTCAGCATATATCGCATACTTGTCAGCATATATCGCATACTTGTCAGCATATATTGCATACTTGTCAGCATATATTGCATACTTGTCAGCATATATCGCAGTCAGCATATATTGCGTACTTGTCAGCATATATCGCATACTTGTCAGCATATATCGCATACTTGTCAGCATATATTGTATACTTGTCAACATATATCGCATATTTGTCAGCATATATTGCATACTTGTCAGCATATACTGCATACTTGTCAGCATATATTGCATACTTGTCAGCATATATCGCATACTTCTCAGCATATATTGCATACTTGTCAGCATATACTGCATACTTGTCAGCATATATTGCATACTTGTCAGCATATATTGCATACTTGTTAGCACATATTGCATACTTGTAGGCACATATTGCATACTTGTCAACATATATTGCATACTTGTCAGCATATATTGCATACTTGTCAGCATATATTGCATACTTGTTAGCATATATTGCATACTTGTCAGCATATACTGCATACTTGTCAGCATATATCGCATACTTGTCAACATATACTGCATACTTGTCAGCATATATTGCATACTTGTCAGCATATATTGCATACTTGTCAGCATATATTGCATACTTGTTAGCATATATTGCATACTTGTCAGCATATACTGCATACTTGTCAGCATATATTGCATACTTGTCAGCATATACTGCATACTTGTCAGCATATATTGCATACTTGTCAGCATATATTGCATACTTGTCAGCATATACTGCATACTTGTCAACATATATTGCATACTTGTCAGCATATACTGCATACTTGTCAGCATATACTGCATACTTGTCAGCATATACTGCATACTTGTCAGCATATACTGCATACTTGTCAGCATATATTGCATACTTGTCAGCATATACTGCATACTTGTCAGCATATATTGCATACTTGTCAGCATATATTGCATACTTGTCAGCATATATTGCATACTTGTCAGCATATACTGCATACTTGTCAGCATATATTGCATACTTGTCAGCATATATTGCATACTTGTCAGCATATACTGCATACTTGTCAACATATATCGCGTATTTGTCAGCATATATTGCATACTTGTCAGCAAATATCGCATACTTGTCAGCACATATTGCATACTTGTCAGCATATATCGCATACTTGTCAGCATATATCGCATATTTGTCAGCATATATTGCATACTTGTCAGCATATATCGCATACTTGTCAGCATATATTGCATACTTGTCAGCATATATTGCAGTCAGCATATTTTGCATACTTGTCAGCATATATCGCATACTTGTCAGCATATATCGCATATTTGTCAGCATATATTGCATACTTGTCAGCATATATCGCATACTTGTCAGCATATATCGCATACTTGTCAGCATATACTGCATACTTGTCAGCATATATCGCATACTTGTCAGCATATATTGCATACTTGTCAGCATATATCGCAGTCAGCATATATCGCATACTTGTCAGCATATACTGCATACTTGTCAGCATATATCGCATACTTGTCAGCATATATCGGCATATATCGCATACTTGTCAGCACATATAGCATACTTGTCAACATATATCGCATACTTGTCAACATATATCGCATACTTGTCAGCATATATTGCATACTTGTCAACATATCGCATACGTGTCAACATATATATCGCATACTTGTCAACATATATAACGCACTTTTTCCCTAGAACCAAAAGGGCTTGGAGGAGAGGTGTGCAGAATCCAAAACGTCTAACTAAATGTACAGTATGTTCAGCCATACCTGTCTCTGTATGATGTCCAAAAGGAAGTCAGGTTTCCGGCTCCTACACAACATCTGTCCAATCTTCAGCGTGTCATTGAGATTCCGTATCTGGTCTATAACTGCCTGGGGAGGCTTCCTCGCTACACCACTGGATATTAATATACATATCACATGAGCAGGAGGACAAAATATAAAATATGACTTGTATCTGGTCTAGGCTTCCTCGCCACACCACCGGACATAAATATACATATCACATGAGCAGGAGAACAAAATATGACCTGTATCTGGTCTAGGCTTCCTCGCTACACCACCGGACATAAATATACATATCACATGAGCAGGAGAACAAAATATGACCTGTATCTGGTCTAGGCTTCCTCGCTACACCACCGGACATAAAGATACATATCACATGAGCAGGAGAACAAAACATGACCTGTATCTGGTCCATAACAGCTTGGGGTGGCTTCCTCGCTACACCACTGGACATAAAATATACATATCACATGAGCAGAACAAAATATGACCTGTATCTGGTCTAGGCTTCCTCGCTACACCAATGGACAAGAACAATTTTTTCTAAAATCTATAATTCAACATCAAACATGTCTATCTTACTGTAATATCAAACCCCTAATAGGGACCCTCAATACTGGAGATCATTTTTAAAGCCATATAACGGTGAAAGCTGGACAAACTTTGCAATGAATTTTTTTACCTACATATGGTTTTCCTGCATATGGGCCAAAGGCCAAACATTCCCTAAAAAAAACACAGTCTTTAACAGTACCCACTTTGAGAGAAAAACAAGTTTTATTTAATACAAAGATTTGCTTTCAATAAAATAAAGTTGAACAACAACTGCTGACATGCACTTATATATATACATACAATTAACATAATTCGGCGGCGAATATAAATTCACAGAATTGCTTGTTTATAATAATACTTTGATGACACTATAAACAAGACCTCGGTCTGAGGGTGTCTCGCCCACTTCGGAAAACTGTATATGAAATGGTAGGAATATGTAACAAGAGCTGTCGGAGAACAGCGCAGCTCGAATATTCGATTTTTCAGAGAATAATAAATTATATAGCTAGTATATACCATCAGAAAACAAGGCTAAAACAATGTGGGGTGGGGTTGGGGCGCAACATAGCTATGTGTAAGAATTGATCAAAACTACAGAGAAATATGTAAAAAAAAAGTAATTCAAGTTTTGAGTGGGGGTGGGGGAGAGGTGGGAGTGGGGAGAGGTGGGGTGGGTGGTGGGGTAGTGGGGGTGGTGAGGGCAATTTATATGTGTTAGAAGCTATGTAAGAATTGACCAAAACAACACAAAAATATGTAAAAAATAATAATAAAAAATAGAGTCTGAGGTGAGGGTGGGGATGGGGGAGAGTCTGGGGGTGGGGAGGGCAACATATATGTCTAAGAAGCTATGTAAGAATTGACCAAAACAACACAGAAATATGGTAAAACAAAATAAAAAGATGGGGGGAAGGGGGTGGGGGGGCTGGGGGAACAACATATATGTGTAAGAAACTATGTGTAAGAATTTACCTAAACAACACAGATATATGTAAACAAGAGGTCAATGACCTTGAAGCTCTACTGATTGATTTTGATTTCAGGAAGTAGTCGCTACAGACTTGTTTTTTGAAAATCTATTTTTAACCGTGGCGGCCATCTTGAATTTCCGGCCTGAAATTTTGCTAGGATCAATTAGACATTAAGAGCAACATTCCTGTGAAGTTTCATGAAAATCCGTCAAGTAGTTTCAGAGGAGTAGTCGCTACAAGTTTCATTATATAACTCTATGTAAACAAAGATGGCCGCTGGCAGCCATGTTTAACGTCAAATCAAAACGATTTTCGACAAGGACCACATCATGTCATACTGATCATTTTAGAAAAAGTCCCATATCAATATCGCTTATAGTTTTGAAGAAGTAGTCGCTACAAACTTATTTATTTTAAATCTATTTTTAGCTGTGGCGGCCATCTTGAATTTCCGGCCGACCTGAAATTTTTCTAGGATCAACTAGACATCAAGAGCAACATTCCTGTGAAGTTTCATGAACATCCGTCAAGTTTCAGAGAAGTAGTCGCTACAAGTTTTTACTATATACTCTATGTAACCAAAGATGGCCACTGGCAGCCATATTTAACGTCGAATCAAAATAATTTTCGACAAGGATCAACATCATGTCATGCTGATCATTTAGAACAAGTCCCATATCAATATCACTTATAGTTTTCAAGAAGTAGTCGCTACAAACTTGTATTTTAAAACTCTATTTTTAGCTTTGGTGGCCATCTTGGATTTCACATCAACATGAATTTTTGCTAGGATCAACTAGACTTTATGGGCAACATTTCTGTAAAGTTTCATGAATATCCATCCAGTAGTTTCAGAGGAGTTGTCTGCTACAAATAAAAGTTTACGGACAGACGGACAGACGGACCGGACGACGGACGCCGCACCACAGCATAAGCTCTGAGCTAAAAAACAATAAACATTAAATAAAAATATTCCATTTCGAGCGGGTTGGGGGGGATGCAACATAGCTATGTGTAAGAATTGACCAAAACAATGAGGAGGGAGCAACATATATGTGTAAGAAGCTATGTGTAAGAAGCTATGTGTAAGAATTGACCAAAACATAGAAATATGTTTAATTAAACAAAAATTTGGAGTTTCGACCTGGGGGGGGTGGGGGGGGTTGGGGGGGGGGGGGGGGGGGGGGTGGACAGGCAGGGAATGGGGTGGAGGGGGGCAACATATATGTGTAAAGAAGCTATGTGTAAGAATTTACCAAAACAACACAGATACATGGGGGCATCCCAAAAGTATTGAGACTTTTGCTCTTATTCAAAGGTCGTTGGGAATACAACATTAAACAAGAGGTCAATGACCTTGAAGCTCTACTGATAGATTTTGATAGTTAGGTCAGCATTCCTGTGAAGTTTCATAAAAAAATGTCAAGCTACAAGTTGAAGATTTTAACTATATAACTCTAGGTAAACAAAGATGATAACTGGCAACCATGTTTAATATTGAATCAAAATAATTTTCGACAAGGATCAACATCTTGTCATGCTGATCATTTCAGAAAAAGTCCCTTATCAATATCACTTACAGTTTTCAAGAAGTAGTCGCTATAAACTTGTTTTTAAAAATCTATGTTTAGCATGGTGGCCATCTTGAATTTCCGGCCGATCTGAAATTGTGCTAGGATCAACTAGACATCAAGAGCAACATTCCTGTGAAGTTTCATGAAAATCCGTCTAGTAGTTCAGAGGAGTAGTCGCTACAAATGTTTACTATACTAACTCTATGTAAAAAAGATGGCCACTGCTGGTGCCCAGGTTTAATTTTGATTCAAAATAATTTTCGATAAGGATCAACATCATGTCATGCTGATCATTTTAGAAAAAGTCCCTTATCAATATCACTTACAGCTTTCAAGAAGTAGTCGCTACAAACTTTTTTTAAAAATCTGTTTTTAGCCATGGTGGCCATCTTGAATTTCCGGCCGACCTAAAATAAATCTGGGATCAATTAGACATCAAGAGCAACATTCCTGTGAAGTTTCATAAAAATTTGTCAAGTAGTTTCAGAGGAGTAGACGCTACAAGTTTTTACTATATAAATCTATGTAAACAAAGATGGCCGCTAGCGGCCATGTTTAAAGTTGCATCGAAATAAATTTCGACAAGGATCAACATCATGTCATGCTGATCATTTTAGAAAATGTCCCATATCAATATCAATTACAGTTTTCAAGAAGTAGTCTCTACAAATTTATTTATTTTAAATTTATTTTTAGCCTAGGTGGTCATTTTGAATTTCCGGCAAGCCTGAAATTTTTCTAGGATCAACTAGACATCAAAAGCAACATTCCTGTGAGGTTTCATGAACATCCGTCCAAGTAGTTTCAGAGGAGTAGTCGCTACAAGTTTTTACTATATAACTCTATGTAAACAAAGATGGCCACTGGCAGCCATGTTTAACGTCGAATCCAAATAATGGTTGACTCAGATCAACATCATGTTATGCTGATCATTTTAGAAAAAGTCCCATATCAATATCACTTAGTTTTCAAGAAGTAGTCGCTACAAACTTATTTTTTAAAAATCTATTTTTAGCTGTGGTGGCCATCTTGAATTTCTGGCTGATCTAAAATATTTGCTAGGATCAATTACACATCAAGAGCAACATTCCTGTAAAGTTTCATGAAAATCCGCCAAGTAGTTTCAGAGGGGTAGTCGCTACAAGTGGTTATTATATAATTCTATGTAAACAAAGATGGCCACTGGCAGCCATGTTTAACGTTGAATTAAAACAATTTTTGACAACAACCAACATCATGTCATGCTGATCATTTTAGAAAAAGTTCCATATCAATATCACTTATAATTTTCAAGAAGTAGTCGCTACAAACTTGTATTTTAGAAATCTATTTTTAGCTTTGGTGGCCATCTTGGATTTCACATCAACATGAACTTTTGCTTGGATCAACTAGACTTCATGGGCAACATTTCTGTAAAGTTTCATGAATATCCATATAGTAGTTTCAGAGGAGTAGTCGCTACAAATAAAACTTTACGGACAGACAGACGGACGACGGACGCCGCACCAAATTTCGACAAGGATCAACACCATGTCATGCTGATCATTTTAGAAAACGTCCCATATTAATATCACTTACAGTTTTCAAGAAATAGTTCTTACAAATTTATTTATTTTAAATCTATTTTTAGCCATGGCGGCCATCTTGAATTTCCGGCCAGCTTGAAATTTTTCTAGGGTCAACTAGACATCAAGAGCAACATTCCTATGAAGTTTCATGAACATCTGTCAAGTAGTTTCAGAGGAGTAGTCGCTACAAGTTTTTACTATATAACTCTATGTAAACAAAGATGGCCACTGGCAGCCATGTTTAACGTTGAATCAAAATAATGTTCGACCAGGATCAACATCATGTCATGCTGTACATATAATGTTGAAAATATTCACATCTGTGCAAGGAGTACTATGCTGAAACGGGGACAGTCATAGCGACGTCAAGACGTCGTGGAATGCAAACAATGACGTCAAACACGTTCAAACTCTTTTCATCATCTTGTAACGATGCACGTCCTTCACTAAAACGCTTGTGCCACCTAAACACGAGTGCACGGAGTTACAGTTGACTTCATAGACGATCTGTTAATTATTTTCAATGTTTGGGTAGGTGTCTGCCAAGTTCACAACAAAATTTGATTACTGCGCGACTTTCATGCGGATCTGTTTGACGGGGAGGGGAGGGGGCGGGGGGGAGAGGGAGCAACATATTATGTGTAAGAAGCTATGTGTAAGAAGCTATGAGTAAGAATTTGACCAAAATAACACAGAAATATGTAAAAAAAAAAAAAATCTAGTTTGGGAGTGGGGGGTGGGGGGGGTGGGGGGGGGGCAACATGTGTAAGAATTGACAAAAGCAACACAAAAATATGTAAACAAAAAAAAATCGAGTGGGTTGGGGGGGGGGGGGGGGGGGGGGGGGGGGAGAGGCGGGGTGTGTGTGGGTGGGGGGGCACATATATGTGTAAGAATTGACTAAAACAACACAGAAATATGTAAAAAAAAAAAAAAAAGAGTTTCAAGTGGGGGAAAGGTGGGGAGAGGCGGGGGTGCTGGTGGAGGGGGGGGGGGGGGGGGGGGGGGGGGGGGGGGGGGGGGGGGGGGGGGGGGGGCAACATATATGTGTAGGAATCAACCAAAACAACACAGAAATATGTAAAAAAATAAGTTAAAAAAAAGGGTGTGGAGGGGTGGGGGGGGGGAGTGGGGCTGGGGGAGAGGAGGGAGCCCATGCCCCAATATGAGTGAAGTATGAATAAGATGCATAATGCTATAAGAATCCCAAACCAAATTTATAGATATATACATGCTTACATGCAAACCTAGATCTGCCTTTATTGCACATTTTATGGGCCATCACTATTTGGGTTCCATGGGAGCCCAGAATTTGCAGAAGACAAAATAATTACCCAACCCTTTACAACATACTATAAGGAAAACAATTCCAAAATTAAGGTTCAGCTAGGACAAGAAATGCAAGACTGCTTACACGCAAAAATTTGATGTGAAACAGACACATTTTAAGGGCTGACACATTTTAAGGGCTATCAGAATTTGGGTCCATGGGAGCCCAGGGGTTACAGGAACCAAAATTACTTAAGCAGCCCTTAATATAATGCTATAAGGAAGCTAATGGCTAAATATGATTGCGCTAGGGTAAGAATTGTAAGAGATATAGACTTGTAAACACAGCTTACACGCAAAATTTGGTGTGAAATGGGACAACATTTTATGGCTATCATAATTTGGGTTCCATGGGAGCCCATGGGTTACAGGAACCAATATTGCTTATGCAGCCCTTAAGATAATGCTATAAGGAAGCCCATGGCCAAATTTGGTTGTGCTAGGATAAGAAATGTAAGAGATATAGACTTGTAAACACAGCTTACACGCAAACCTTGATGTGGGATGCCAACACCGACCCCGGGGTGATTACATAAGCTCTCTTATTCTTCGAATAGTCGAGCTAAAAACAACAAAGTCAGTGAAATATGAATATTAGGGGAAGGTAAATGGAATGAAATTACAAGACCTCAGTATGAGGGTGTCTCGCCCACCGCGGCAAACGGTATATGAAATATTTTATTAAATTTGTGCTTAAATGATGACCACCAAAAACAACACTTCATATGACCAAGTACCAAACAAATAAAAGTGAGGTAATCATAAGAAATCAAGTTACTGAAGTTAAGTGGTTTACCAGGGTGTAGTTTTTGGGAAATAATGCAAATTATGACCTTGGTATTTCTGTCATTCAGCGATGTCCACCAATGCCAACAATACATATGACTAAGTATCAAAGACATAAAGTGAGGCAATCACATAACGTTAACTGAGGTCAAGTTACCTAAGCAAGGTTAAGTTACCTAAGCAAGGTTAAGTTACCAAACTAAGGTTAAGTTTTGAGAAAATAATGCAAAATATGACCTTGACCTTGGTATTTTTTTTCATCCAGTGATGTCCACCAATGCCAACAATATATATGACCAAGTATCAAAGACATAAAGGGAGACAATCACATAAAGTTAACTGAGGTTGTTACCTAACCATGGTTAAGTTTGGGGAAAATAATGCAAAATATGACCTTGACCTTGGAAATTTTGTCACTCAGTGATGACCACTAATGTCAACAAAACATATGACCAAGTATCAAACAAAGAAATTTAAAAAAAAAAAGTTATCAGAAAAAGTTAACCTAGGTTAACTTACCTACCAAAGTGATGTTTAGGGAAAATAACGCAAAATATGACCTTGACCTTAGTATTTTTGGTCGTTCAGTGATGTCCACCATGCCGACAATACATATGGACCAGGTATCAAACAAAGAAAATGAGGTAATCACATACAGTTAACTGAGGTGAACTTACCTAACCAAGGTGGTACCTAATCCAGGTTAATTTTGGGAAAATAGCACAAAATATGACTTTGACCTTGGTACTTTTGCATTACATGATGTCCCTTGACCCAACAAAAGCAACTGACAAAGTTTCAAAATGATTCGAGCAGCGGTTGTTGAGATATAGTTGATTTTAAAATGCTGTCACCATGCGGTCACCGTTGGAAAAAATGACTGCTATGTATCGCTATGCGTGACAATAAAGTATACAACATACTTGGGGTCCATGGTTGTAAGCTGAGATATAAGAAGACTGTTGGCCTCTGTGATGGTCACTTTGGTTGTGTTGGCGGCCAGGTGTCCTCAAACTCTAGAATCTCTTGTTTCTCTTTCTGGGCCACCTGTAAAAATGTATGAACAGGTTATAAACAGGGGTGCCACATAATCAGGGGCAAAGGTTATAAACAGGGATGCCGCATAATCATGGACAAAGGAGGTTATAAACAGGGGTGCCACATAATCATGGACAAAGGAGGTTATAAACAGGGATGCCGCATAATCATGGACAAAGGAGGTTAAAAACAGGGATGGCACACAATCATGGACAAAGGCAGTTATAAACAGGGATGCCACATATTCATGGGCAAAGGAGGTTATAAACAGGGATGTCCACATAATCATGGGCAAAGGAGGGTTATAGACAGGGATGCCACACAATCATGGGCCATAAGGAGGTTATAAACTGGGATGCCACACAATCATGGACAAACGAGGTTATAAACAGGGATGTTCACATAGTCATGGCAAAGGAGGTTATAAACAGGGATGTCACATAATCATGGGCAAAGGCGGTTATAAAAAGGGATGCCACATAATCATGGACAAAGGAGGTTATAAACAGGGTTGTCACACAATCATGGACAAAGGCGGTTATAAACAGGGATGCCACACAATCATGGGCAAAGGAGGTTATAAACAGGGATGCCGCATAATCATGGACAAAGGAGGTTATAAAACAGGGATGTCACACAATCATGGACAAAGGCGGTTATAAAACAGGGATGCTACACAATCATGGACAATAGGCGGTTATAAACAGGGGATGTCAAACAATCATGGGCAAAGGAGGTTATAAACAGGGATATCACACAATCATGGACAAAGGCGGTTATAACAGGGATGTCACACAATCATGGGCAAAGGAGGTTATTAAACAGGGATGTCACACAATCATGGACAAAGGCGGTTATAAACAGGGATGTCACACAATCATGGACAAAGGCGGTTATAAACAGGGATGTCACACAATCATGGACAAAGGCGGTTATAAACAGGGATTTCACACAATCATGGACAAAGGGCGTTATAAACAAACAAAGGCGGTTATAAACAGGGATGTCACACATCATGGGCAAAGGAGGTTATAAACAGGGATGCCACACAATCATGGACAAAATGAGGTTATAAACAGGGATGCCACACAATCATGGGCAAAGGAGGTTATAACAGGTATACCACACAATCATGGGCAAAAACCTATTATATATTTATTTCTATTCTGTATTCATGCATTTCTTAACATGCTAAATGCATCTAAAACTCAACCATATGTGTAACTACAGAAGCACAACATGTGTGACAGATTATTTAGCAGATGAGTCCGATTATAGAGAAATCCGTCATGTGTTGGTAGGTGTGTGGTTCTTGTTCTTGTCATGAACGAGTGTATGGCTGGTGGGGAATTTGTAATTGTGTACAATGTATGTTTCCTTTCAATGATAGTATTAGTGGTGGGTGGGGTGAACTTGTAATTGTTTGTAGAACTATATGTCTTACCTGTATTTCCTTGTTCCTGACCTCCTCTATAACAGTTTCATCTACAGCGGTGGTGGGTGGGGGGAACTTGTAATTGTTTGTCATCACCATTTCTATCATACACTTTAACATGGGGTAATTCTCCCAGGCTGCCAGACCTGTACCATGTAAAGAGACAAGGTAAGTAACGGAGAAGATGTACTCAGAAAAATAACATAATTATCCACATGGATTAAGGGATTCATGCACATGTGCTCCATAAGCAGTGACTTATGTAAGAATTGACAAAAAGAACACAGAGATATGTAAAAAAATATATAAATATAAATAAATACAGTTTCGAGGGGGGGCAGGGAGGCAGGGTGAGAGGCAATTGAATTGAATGTTGTTTAACGGCTCATTAACACAGTATAGGTTATTTAGAGCCGCCCCAGAGAGAGGGGAAGGATACATAGGAATCCGGGAACCTGCCCTACTCTTATTATCGAATAGATTCCTATGGTTCTTTAAAGTGCTCGGAGGATAGACCGATACACGGGACCGCCCGGTTTACGTCCCCATCCGACGGACGAGGCTAAGGAAAAGTGTCTTGCCCAAGAACACACCGACGGAACTCAGTGGCACCACGGAGGATTGAACCCGGGGTCTCCGGTTACAAATACGCCGCGCTACCGACTGCGCCACGCCAGCCCTCAGGCAGGGGGTGGGGGGCAACATATATGTGTAAGAAGGTGTGTGTCAGAATTGAACAAAACAACACAAATAAGTAAAAAAATAATTAAACAAGAGGTCAATGACCTTGAAGCTCTACTGATTGATTTTGATTTCAGGAAGTAGTCGCTACAGACTTGTTTTTTGAAAAATTATTTTTAGCCGTGGCGGCCATCTTGAATTTCCGGCCGACCTGAAATTTTGCTAGGATCAATTAGACATCATGAGCAACATTCCTGTGAAGTTTCATGAAAATCCGTCAAGTAGTTTCACAGGAATAGTCGCTACAAGTTTTCATTATATAACTCTATGTAAACAAAGATGGCCGCTGACAGCCATGTTTAACGTCGTATCAAAATAATGTTTGACTCTGATAACCATCATGTCATGCTGATCATTTTACAAAAAGTCCCATATCAATATCACTTATAGTTTTCAAGAGTCGCTACAAACTTCTTTTTTAAAAAATCTAATTTTAGCTGTAGCGGCCATCTTGAATTTCTGGCCGATCTGAAATTTTGCTAGGATCAATTAAACATTAAGAGCAACATTCCTGTAAAGTTTCATGAAAATCTCCCAAGTAGTTTCAAAGGATTAGTCGCTACAAGTTTTTACTATATAACTCTAGGTAAACAAAGATGGCTGCTGGCAGCCATGTTTAACGTTGAATCAAAACAATTTTCGACAAGGACCAACATCATGTCATGCTGATCATTTTACAAAAAGTCCAATATCAATATCACTTATAGTTTTCAAGTAGTAGTCGCTACAAACTTGTATTTTGAAAATCTATTTTTAGCCATGGCAGCCATCTTGAATTTCCGGGCGACCTGAAATTTTGCTAGGATCAATTAGACATCAATAGCAACATTCCTGTGAAGTTTCATGAAAATCCGTCAAGTAGTTTCAGAGAAGTAGTAGCTACAAGTTTTCATCATATAACTCTATGTAAACAAAGATGGCCACTGGCAGCCATGTTTAACGTCGAATCAAAATAATGTTTGACTCTTATAACCATCATGTCATGCTGATCATTTTACTAAAAGTCCAATATCAATATCACTTATAGTTTTCAAGACATAGTCGCTACAAACTTCTTTTTTAAAAATCTATTTTTAGCTGTGGCGGCCATCTTGAATTTCTGGCCGATCTGAAATTTTGCTAGGATCAATTAGACATTAAGAGCAACATTCCTGTAAAGTTTCATGAAAATCTGTCAAGTAGTTCAAAGGAGTAGACGCTACAAGTTTTTACTATATAACTGTATGTAAACAAAGATGGCCTCTGGCAGCCATGTTTAACGTTGAATCAAAACAATTTTTGACAAGGACCAACATCATGTCATGCTGATCATTTTAGAAAAAGTCCCATATCAATATCACTTATAGTTTTCAAGAAGTAGTCGCTACAAACTTGTTTTTTAAAAACCTATTTTTAGATCTGGCGGCCATCTTGGATTTCACATCAACATGAATTTTTGCTAGGATCAACTAGACTTCATGGGCAACATTTCTGTAAAGTTTCATGAAAATCCATTCAGTAGTTTCAGAGGAGAAGTCGCTACAAAAAAAACTTTACAGACAGACGGACAGACAGACGGATGGACGCCGGACGCCGCACCACGGCATAAGCTCTGCTGATCTCTGATCAGTAGAGCTAAAATCAAATTTTCAGTTGGGGGGGGGGGGGGGGGGGGGGGGGGGGCATGGAGGGCAAGAAGCTATTTTAGAATTGACCAAAACAACACAGAAATATGTAAAAAAGAAAATTAAAGTTTCAAGTGGGGTGGGGTGGGGGTGGCGATGCGTGGTGGGAGGGGGCAACATAGTATGTGTAAGAATTAACAAAAACCACACAGAAATATGTAAAAAAATAAAATAAAAAAAAATTGAGCTTTGAGTGGGGGGGAGAGCGGGGTGGGGGGAGGTTGGGGGCAGTGGGGGGCATAGAGGCAGTGGTGGGGGTGGGGGAAACTTATATGTGTAAGAAGCTATGTGTAAGAATTGACTATATGTAAAAAAAACAATTGAGTTTCAAGTGGGTGTGGAGGGAGTGGGGGCAGCGGGTGGAGGAGGGAGCCCATGACCCAATATGGATGAAGTATGAATAAGATGCAAAATTCTATAAGATATCCCAAACCAAAATTATAGATATAAACATGCTTACAGATCTTACCTAGATCTGCTTTTATTGCACATTTTATGGGCCATCACAATTTGGGTTCCATGGGAGCCCAGAATTTGCAAAAGACAAAATTACTTACTCAACCCTTTACAACATATTATAAGGAAACCAATTCCCAAATTAAGTGCAGCTAGGACAAGAAATGTAAGAGATATAGACCTGTAAACACAGCTTACACGCTCAATTTGATGTGAAACAGACACATTTTAAGGGCTATCAGAATTTGGGTTCCCTAGGAGCCCAGGGGTTACAGGAACCAAAATTACTTAAGCAGCCTTTAAGATAATGCTAAAAGGAAGCTAATGACCAAATTTGGTAGAGCTAGTTTAAGAAATGTAAGAGAAATGTAAACACAGCTTACACACAAAATTTGATGTGAAATGGGACACATTTTATGGGCTATCATAATTTGGGTTCCTTGGGAGCCCATGGGTAACAGGAACCAAACTTGCTTATGCAGCCCTTAAGATAATGATATGAGGAAGCCCACGGCCAAATTTGGTTGTGCTAGGACAAGAAATGTAAGAGATATAGACTTGTAAACACAGCTTACACGCAAACCTTGATGTGGGACTATCATTAAAGTGAAACTATCATGTCGTAGGTGTGTTATGTGATAAACAGAATCTTACATTCATGACTGTGTATTATTGACTTTAATAAACTTGTTGGATAAAAAGATAGGATACTCGGCAAGTAAAAACGGGACAGTGTAAATAAAGAAATCCCCGCCATAACTATTCTCTTACCAACAAGGCAGCATTAATAGGCAATATAAGTAAGACATAAAATGCTCGTGTATATATAAATACAAACAAACAATAGCCTAGAAAGCCATAAAGAAGGTATATCGCATTCCTAACTGAAGTTATAGCCGGGAAACCGTTTTTCTATTTTATTAACAGCAACCTTGACCCCAAATGCAATCCAAAGCTTCCTTTATATATACACTACCAACATAGCAAGTTTGTTCCAATGCGTCATTCCTAACTAGAACTGTAATTCAAAGGCTAACAAATACCTCCGCTCAAGGCTTTTACTATATGGGGAAGAACAATCTTGACATTTACACCAGCGACCCCAAATACAATCCTAAGCTTCCTTTCCATATAAGCTACCTACCCTGCAAGTTTCATCGCAATACCTCATTCCTAACAAAAGTAATTGAGCGGAAACCGTTTTTCTATTTTTAGTAACAGTTACCTTGATCTTGACCCCAGTAAACCCAACTGCAATCCCAAGCTTCCTTTCTATATAAGCTACCTACCCTGCAAGTTTCATCGCAATACCTCATTCCTTACAGAAGTTACTGAGCAGAAACCGTCGTTCTATTTTTAGTAACAGTGACCTCGACCTTGATCCCAGTGACCCCAAATGCAATCTCAAGCTTGCAATCCCAAGCTTCCTTTCAATACTGGTGCCACTGAGTTTCGTCGGTGTGTTCTTGTGCAAATTGCCCCAAGTGGTTCCCGGATGCCCCCGTTTGGTCACGGGGCAAAGAATAGGGCCACTGCAGATCCCTTTGGAGGGGTAGGCAGAGGGGTAGAATCCCCCCAAATTCAAGTTCATTTTATCATTTTTTGTTCATGTTCATTAAAGGTCTTCATCATGTTTCCTGCATTGTTTCAGGTGCTATCTCACTCGTATCAAAAGAGCAGTGGCAGAAAATAATAACATGGCTCCAGCGTAAATGGAGTTTCTACAATAGAATTTGCAGCAACTTTGCAGTTCAGGGTGAGAAGGTTCTAGGCCCATTTTCCATATTTTATCTCGATGTACATGGAAGATGAGCCTGGCATGTTCATGCCTTTTAGGCGCCATATAATCTTTTCATGTGTTGGTGCGCCTTAAAACCCCAATTCAATCTTGGGCAAATTACATTTCCTTAGCCTCGTGCGTCGTACAGGGACGTAAACCGGGGTGTCCTGTGTATCGGTCTATCCTCAGAGCATGTTAAAATACCTTAGGAACCTATACGATAATAAGAGTAGGGTACGGTTCCTGGATTCCTATGTATCGTTCCCCTCTCTCTGGGGCGGCTCTAAATAACCTATACTGTGTTGATGAGCCGTTAAACCACATTCATTTCCTTTCCATATAAGGCCAGAAAAAAAATACCTGTGTTTCTGGTTACTCAGCTGAAAAAATTAGGGTAGGTAGGTCTGTTAATTTTTTTTTTTTTTTTTTTTTTTTTTTTTTTGCCCATGTGGTTTGGACGATGCTAAAGGTATCTTTAACTGTGTCAAGTAGTTAATTTGTAGTGATTTTGCAATGAGTGAAGATAAACAACCTCATAATATCTTCTTAACTTGTTTGTGTTGAATAAAATAAATTGAAAACACATATTTTCTGCCATTACGAGTTTTTTGAATTTTATAATTTGCCTGAGGCTGGGTGGTATTGGAAGAACAAATCTGCTGGCAGCATGTCATGATTAATGTTTTTTATAACTTCTGCTCTGTCCCATTGCTGCATTTTCCAATACTAATAGCCAAAACGGACGCACAGTGCACCATGGAGGCGGCCATGTTTTAGCGCATGTTTCGTACTCAATATTTTCATACATTACCGTTTCGTACCCATTTTGTTCGTACTTTTTTTCTTCTTTTTTTTGATAAAAAACTGTAGGGTCGGCGCCAAAAAATAGGGACGGTCGGGAAACCAGAAACACAGGTTGTTTTTTTTCTGGCCTAAGCTACCTACCCTGAAAGTTTCATCGCAATACCTCATTCCTAACAAAAGTGATTGAATGGAAACCATTTTTCTATTTTTAGTAACAGAGACCTTGATCCCAGTGACCCCAAATGCAATACCAGACTTCCTTTCCATATAACCTAACTACCCTGAAAGTTTTAATGCAATACCTCATTCATAACAAAAGTTATTGAGCGGAAAACGTTTTTCTATTTTTAGTAACAGTGACCTTGACCTTGACCCTAAATGTAATTCCAAGCTTCCTTTCCATAGAAGCAACCTTCCCTGCATGTTTCATCACAATACCTCATTTCTAACAAAAGTTATTGAGCGGAAACTGTTTTTCTATTTTTAGTAACAGTTACCTTGACCTTGACCCAGTGACCCCAAATGCAATCCCAAGCTTTCTTTCCATATAAGCTACCTACCCTGCAAGTTTCATCACAATACCTCATTCCTAACAAAAGTATTGAGCAGAAACCGTTTTTCTTTTTTTAGTAACAGTGACCTTGACCCCAAATGCAATCCCAAGCTTCCTTTCCTTATAAGCTACCTACCATGCAGGTTTCATTGCAATACCTCATTCCTAACAAAAAAATTTGATCGGACAACATCGCGTCTACGGACAGACAGACAGACGGATGGACTTTGTTTGCAGAGGATATAATAAAGTTATGAAGTGGAAAACATTTTTCTGTTTTCAGTAACGGCAACTTTGACCTTGGCACAGTGACCTCAAATGCAATTTCAAGCTTTCTTCCATATAAGCTACCTGCAAAGCAAGTTTCGTTCCAATATCTCATTTCTAACTACAGTTCTAGGCCGAAAAACATTTTTTTACTTTTAATAACAACGACCTTTAACCCTGTTACCTAAAATGCAATCTCAAGCTTCCTTTCCATATAAGCTACCTACAGAGCAATTTTCATTTCAATGCCTCATCCCAAACTGAAGTTATTGAAAATAATTATTTTTTTAATAAAACTGACATTGAATCAATTTTATAACTCAATAAATACTAGAGTGTCTAGTGTCCCTTAAAGTAAAATTGACATTGATAAAATAAACCAAGAAATCAGTTTTATAACTCAATAAATACTAGATTGTCAAGTGTCCCTTTAAAGTAAAACAGACATTGAAATAATAAACCAAGACATCAATTTTATAACTCAATAAATACTAGATTGTCTAGTGTCCCTTTAAAGTAAAACTGACATTGAATCAATTTTATAACTCAATAAATACTAGTGTCTAGTGTCCCTTAAAGTAAAACTGACATTGAAATAATAAACCAAGACATCAATTTTATAACTCAATAAATACTAGATTGTCTAGTGTCCCTTTAAGTTAAACTGACATTGAAATATTAAACGAAGACATCAATTTTATAACTCAATAAATACTAGATTGTCTAGTGTCCCTTTAAAGTAAAATTGAGATTGAAATAATAAACCAAGACATCAATTTTATAACTCAATAAATACTATTGTCTAGTGTCTCATTAAAGTAAAACTGACATTCAAATAATGAATCAAGACATCAATTTTATAACTCAATAAATACTAGAGTGTGTCCCTTTAAAATAAAACTGACACTGAAATAATAAATAAAGACATCAATTTTATAACTCAATAAATACTATTGTCTAGTGTCCTTTTAAAGTAAAACTGACATTCAAATAATGAATCAAGACATCAATTTTATAACTCAATAAATACTAGAATTGAATTGGGGTTTTAAGGCGCACCAACACATGAAAAGGTTATACGGCGCCTAAAAGGCATGAACATGCCAGGCTCATCTTCCATGTACATCAAGATAAAATATGGAAAATGGGCCTAGAACCGTCTCACCCTGACCTGCAGAGTTGCTGCAAATTCTATCGTAGAAACTCCATTTACGCTGGAGCCACGTTATTGTTTTTCTGCCACTGCTCTTTTGATGCGAGCGAGATAGCACCTGAAACAATGCAGGGATCATGATGAAGACCTTTAATGAACATGAACAAAAAATTATAAAATGAACATGAATTTGGGGGGATTCTACCCCTCTGCCTACCCCTCCAAAGGGATCTGCAGTGGCCGTATTCTTTGCCCCGTGACCAAACGGGGCCCCCGGCAACCACACGGGGCCAATAAGTACTAGATTATGTCCCTTTAAAGTAAAACTGATATTGAATTAATAGACACAAGTCATCAGTTGTACATCCCAATAAATACTAGATTGTCTAGTGACACTTTAAAGTAAAACTGACATTGAAATAATAAACCAAGACATCAATTGTATATCTCAATCAATACTAGATTGTCTAGTGACACTTTAAAGTAAAACTTACACTGAAATAATAAACCAAGACATCAATTTTATAACTCAATAAATACTAGATTGTCTAGTGTCTCCTTGAAGTAAAACTAACATCGAAATAAGTGATCAATTCATCAATTTTATAACTCAATAAATACTAGATTGTCTAGTGTCCCTTTAAAGTAAAACTGACACTGAAATAATAAACCAAGACATCAATTTTATAACTCAATAAATACTAGATTGTCTAGTGTCTCTTTAAAGTAAAACTGACATTGAAATAAACCAAGACATCAATTTTATAACTCAATAAATACTAGATTGTCTAGTGTCCCTTTAAAGTAAACCGGACATTGAAATAAGCGATCAAGTCATCAATTTTATAACTCAATAAATACTAGATTGTCTAGTGTCCCTTTAAAGTAAACCTGACATTGAAATAATAAACCATGACATCAGTTTTATAACTCAATAAATACTAGATTGTCAAGTGTCCCTTTAAAGTAAAACAGACATTGAAATAATAAACCAAGACATCAATTTTATAACTCAATAAATACTAGATTGTCTAGTGTCCCTTTAAAGTAAAACTGACATTGAATCAATTTTATAACTCAATAAATACTAGTGTCTAGTGTCCCTTAAAGTAAAACTGACATTGAAATAATAAACCAAGACATCAATTTTATAACTCAATAAATACTAGATTGTCTAGTGTCCCTTTAAGTTAAAGTGACATTGAAATATTAAACGAAGACATCAATTTTATAACTCAATAAATACTAGATTGTCTAGTGTCCCTTTAAAGTAAAATTGAGATTAAAATAATAAACCAAGACATCAATTTTATAACTCAATAAATACTATTGTCTAGTGTCCCATTAAAGTAAAACTGACATTCAAATAATGAATCAAGACATCAATTTTATAACTCAATAAATACTAGAGTGTGTCCCTTTAAAATAAAACTGACACTGAAATAATAAATAAAGACATCAGTTTTATAACTCAATAAATACTATTGTCTAGTGTCCCTTTAAAGTAAAACTGACATTCAAATAATGAATCAAGACATCAATTTTATAACTCAATAAATACTAGAATTGAATTGGGGTTTTAAGGCGCACCAACACATGAAAAGGTTATATGGCGCCTAAAAGGCATGAACATGCCAGGCTCATCTTCCATGTACATCAAGATAAAATATGGAAAATGGGCCTAGAACCGTCTCACCCTGACCTGCAGAGTTGCTGCAAATTCTATCGTAGAAACTCCATTTACGCTGGAGCCACGTTATTGTTTATCTGCCACTGCTCTTTTGATGCGAGCGAGATAGCACCTGAAACAATGCAGGGATCATGATGAAGACCTTTAATGAACATGAACAAAAAATGATAAAATGAACATGAATTTGGGGGGATTCTACCCCTCTGCCTACCCTTCCAAAGGGATCTGCAGTGGCCGTATTCTTTGCCCCGTGACCAAACGGGGCCCCCGGCAACCACACGGGGCCAATAAGTACTAGATTATGTCCCTTTAAAGTAAAACTGATATTGAATTAATAGACACAAGTCATGAGTTGTACATCCCAATAAATACTAGATTGTCTAGTGACACTTTAAAGTAAAACTGACATTGAAATAATAAACCAAGACATCAATTGTATATCTCAATCAATACTAGATTGTCTAGTGTCCCTTTAAAGTAAAACTGACACTGAAATAATAAACCAAGACATCAATTTTATAACTTAATAAATACTAGATTGTCTAGTGTCTCCTTGAAGTAAAACTAACATCGAAATAAGAGATCAAGTCATCAATTTTATAACTCAATAAATACTGAGATTGTCTAGTGTCCCTTTAAAGTAAAAACTGACATTTGAAATAATAAACCAAGACATCAATTGTATAACTCAATAAATACTAGATTGTCTAGTGTCTCTTAAAGTAAAACTGACATTGAAATAAACCAAGACATCAATTTTATAACTCAATAAATACTAGATTGTCTAGTGTCCCTTTAAAGTAAACCGGACATTGAAATAAGCGATCAAGTCATCAATTTTATAACTCAATAAATACTCGATTGTCTAGTGTCTCTTTAAAGTAAAACAGACATTGCAATAAACCAAGACATCAATTATATAACTCAATAAATACTAGATTGTCTAGTGTCCCTTTAAAGTAAAACTGACATTGACAATAATAAACCACGAAATCAGTTTATAAACTCAATACACTACCTCGATTGTCTAGTGTCCCCTTTAAAGTAAAAATGACGTTGAAATAATAAAGCAAGACATCAATTTTATAACTCAATAATACTAGATTGTCCCAGTGTCTCTTTAAAGTAAAACTAACATTGAAATAATAAACCAAGACATCAATTTTATAACCTCCAATAAATACTAGATTGTCTGGTGACCCATTAACGTAAACACTGACATTGAAATAATAAACCAAGACATCAATTTTATTAACTCAATCAATACCTAGATTGTCTAGTGTCCCTTTAAAGTAAAACTGACATTGGAATAATAAACCGAGACCTTAGTTTTATAACCAATAAATACTCGACTTGTCTAGTGTGCCTTTAAAGTAAAACTTGCCCATTGAAAAAATAAACCAGACCATCACTCTTTACTAACTCAAAATACTCGATTGTGACACTTTAAAGTAAAACATGACATTGAAATAATAAACCAAGACATCAATTTTATAACTCAATCCACCTACTAGATTGTCTAGTGTACCCTTTCACAAGTAAACCTGACATTGGAATAATAAACCAAGACCTCAATTGTATAACTCAATAAATACTCGTATTGTCTAGTGTCCCTTAAAGCAAAAAAAAAAATTAAAATAATAAACCAAGACATCAATTTTATAACTCAATAAGTATTAGATTGTGACACTTTAAAGTAAAACTGACATTGAAATAATATACCATAGACATCAATTGTATATCTCAATCAATACTAGATTGTCTAGTGACACATTTAAAGTAAAACTGACATTGAAATAATAAACCAAGACATCAATTTTATAACTCAATCAAACTAGATTGTCTAGTGTCTCTTTAAAGTAAAACTGACATTGAAATAATTAAACCAAGACATCAATTTTATAACTCAATAAATACTATTGTCTAGTGTCCCATAAACAGTAAAAACTGAGACTTGAAATAATCTAACCCAAGA
>JAWPHD010019680.1:0-34720 GCA_037043455.1 Cyrtodaria siliqua | reverse complement strand
CTGGTGGAAGGCAGTGCTGTCTCTACAGTTAAAGATGTGATCTATAAAAACACGTAGTCTAGTGGTTGGGCGTGCTGTCACATTGTTAAGAGGGATGTATCTAAGAAACATGTTAGGAACTGGTTGGGGCTGTGCTGTCGACATTTGTTAAGAGTCTATCTAGACACATGTAGACATAAAAACATGTAGACTGGTGGATGCAGTGCCGTCACATTGAGAGTAAGAAGAATATCTAAAAATGTGAGAATGGTGGGGGCAGAAGCTGTCACACCTGTTAAGAATGCTTATCTAAGAGATGTGTAGAATAGTGGGGCAGAGACTTGTTCACATTGTAAAGGGACTGTAGTCTTAAGAATGTGTAGAATGTGTTGAGACAGAGCTGGTCGCATCTGTTAAGATTTGGTAAGGACAGAGCTGTCACACTGCTTTAAGCATGTAATCTATAGAATGTGTAGAAATGCGATTGTGACAGGGCTGAGTCAACAACTTAATGGATTAGTGCTAAGAACATGTAGACTGGTTGGGGGCAGTGCCTGTCACGACTGTTTATGTATCTCTAAAAACATAGTAGAAGGCGTTTGGGACCAGTGGCCGTCACATTCATTAAGATGTATCTAAGAATTGTAGTAGAATGGTGAGGCAGTAGCTGTAACACTTTTAAGATGTATCCTACAGAATGTATAGAATAGTAGTGGGGCAGGAGCTGTCACACTCGCTAGAAAAGAAGGTATCTAAAAACTATATAGACTGGTTTGGGGCAGTGCTGTCACATTGTTAGAGATGTATCTAAAAACACGCTAGACATGAAAAACACTGTGAGACTGGTGGAAAGCAGATGCCCGACACATTGTTACAGTATGTATCTAAAAAATGTGTAGAATGGTGAGGCAGAGCTGTCACACTGTTATGATTGCATCTAGAGGAATGTGCAGAATAGTGGGGCATGACCTGTCACACTGTTTGAGATGACTCTAAGAATGTGTAAAATGGTGAGACAGAGCTAGTCACACTGTTAAAATTGGTACAAGACAGAGCTGTCATCGGGTTAAGGATGTTATAAGAATGGTGTAGAAGTGTGAGGCAGGGCCTGTCACAACTGTTATGATGTATCTAAGAACATGTAGACTGGTTGGGTAGGGCAGTGCTGTCACACTGTTAAGATGTATCTAAAAACATGTAGACTGGTTGGGTGACAGTGCCGTCACATTAATAAGATGTATCTAAGAATGTTGTAGAATGGTGAGGCAGGAGCTGTCACAGACTGTTTAAGATATGTATCTAAGAATCGTATAGAATAGGTGGGGCAGGAGCTGTCACACTGAGCTAAGATGTATCTTACGAATTTGTAGAATGGTGGGGCAGGGCTGTCCACTTGTTATAGATGTATCTAAGAATGTGCAGAATAGTGGGGAGCAGACTGTCACACAGCTAGCGATGTATCTAATAATGTGAAGAAGGTGGGGCAGAGGCTGTCACGACTGTTAAGATGTATCTAAGAACATGTAGAATGGTGGGGCAAGGCTTCACACTGCTTAAGATGTATCTAAGAACATGCAAAAAATGGTAGGGTCAATGCCGGCCACAACTGCTTCAATAATAGATAACTATAGACATGTTGCTGGCTGGGAGGCAAGTGCTTGTCACTGTCAAGGAAGTATCTAGAACATGTAGACTGGTTGGGGGCAGCTCTGTCACACTGTAAATATATTATATAGAAAATCATGTAGAACGGTTGGGGCAGTGTGCTGCCACGATCGTAAGATGTATCTAGAAACATGTAGACATACAAACATGTAGGACTGGTGGATGCAGTGGCCGTCACATTGTCTAAGGATGTATCTAAAAATGCTGTTGAATGGTGAGGCAGAGGCTGTCACAGAGTTATGATGGCATCTAAGAATGTGTTGAATAGTGGGGGCAGAGCTGTCATACTGCTAAGATGTATATAGAATGTGTAGAATGGTGAGGCAGGTGGCTGTCACACTTTATGATGTATCTAAGAACATGTTAGACTGGTTGGGAGGCAGTGGCTGTCACACTGTTAGATGTATCTAAAAAATATGTAGACTGTGTTGGGACAGTGCCGTCACATTATTAGGAATGTATCAAAGATGTATAGATGGTGGGGGCCAGAGCTGTCACAGTGCTGCTTAAGATGTATCTAGAAATTTGTTAGAATGGGTGGGGGCAAGGCGTTGTCACACTGTTAGAGATGTAATCTAAGAGTGTGCAGGAATAGTGGGTGGCAGAGCTCTCGCACTGCTAAGATGTACCATCAAGAATGTGTAGAAGGTGGGGCGCAGAGCTCTCACACTGTTAAGAGTTAGAATGGAACTCAAGAACATGTAGAATGGGTTAAGCCAGGGCCCGTCACAATGTTAAGATGTATCTAAGAACGTGTAAATGGTAGGTCAAGGGTAGCTCATCACTGCTAAGACTGCAACTAAGCAACATGTAGAGACTGGTGGAGTCACAGGCCCATCACACTGCTAAGGCTATGTATCTAAGCAACATGCAGAAATGGTTTACGCCTGGGCTGTCACAATGTTAAGATTATCTAAGAACATGTAGAAATGGTCGGATCAAGGCTTGTCCCACTGCTAAGATGTAACTAAGAACATGTTGAATGGTGGGGCAGGGCTGTGCATCATACTGTTAGTGATGAATCTAAGAACATGTAGAATGGTGGTCAAGGCCCATAACACTGATAAGATGTATCTATAGAACATGCAGAATGGTGGGTCAGGGCTGTCGAACTGTTGAGACTGTCGATCTAAGAACATGTAGATTGTTGGGACAGGGACTGTCCACATTGTTAAGGATGTATCTCAGAATGTGTAGAATTAGTGGAGCAGACTGTCACAAGAAATATATCTATGGAAAAATGTAGAATGGGTGGGTGAAGGCATCACGCTGCCTAGATGCATCTAAAAACATGTAGAATGATGGGTCAAGGCCGTCACACTACTAAGATGTATTTAAGAACACTTATAATGGTTACGCAGGGGCTGTCACTATGTTTATAGATGAATCCAGAGAAATGGTGTAGAATAGGTGGTCCAAGGGCCGTCACATTGCTAGATGTGGTGGGTCAAGGCCGTCACATTGCTAGATGGGTGGGTCAAGGGCCGTCACATTGCTAAGAAACTGTGGTGGGGTCAAGGCTGTCACAGTTGCTAAGGATGTGGGCAAGGCTGTCAACATTGCGGTAAGATGTCGGTGGGTCAAAGAGCCGTGAGGCACATGCTAGACAGATGTGGTGGGTCAAGGCTGTCACATTGCTAAGATCGTGGATGGGTCAAGGCCGCTACACATTGTCTAAGATGTGGTGGGTCAAGGCTGTCACATTCGCTAAGCATGTGGATGGGTCAAGGCTGTCACATTGCTAAGTATGTGGTGGGTCAAGGCCGTCACATTGCTAAGATGTAACTAAAAAACTGTGTAGAATATGGTGGATCTAAGGCCATCATACTGACTAAGTTTATTCTAACTAACATGTAGAGATGTGGCTGGATCAATGGCCGTCTACTGCTAAGGGTTATATCTTTGAGAACTATGTAGAATGGTGGGATCAATGCCGTCATACTGCTGAAGTTATATCTAAGAACATGTAGAATGGTGGATCAATGCCGTCATAGGCTGCTAAGTTATCTAGAACATGTAGAATGGTGGATCAATGCCATCATACTGCCTAAGTTTATATCTAAGAACATGTACGAATGGGTGTGGATCAATGCCGTCATAACTATTAGGCAATTTATATCTAAGAACATGTAGAAATGGTGGATTCAATGCCGTCATACTGCTAAGTTCTACTATCTAAGAAATGTAGAATGGTGGATCAATGGCGTCATAGCTGCTAAGTATGTATCTAAGAACATGTAGAATGGTGGATCAATTGAGTCGGTCATACTTTGCTAAGGTTGGGCTATGCTGTCGCACTGTAAATATGTATTGTAAAAGTCATGTAAGCTGGTGGCAGGGTCAGTGCTGGTCAACACTGTTATGATGTATCTCACGATGATGTGTAGAATAGTGGGGCAGAGCCTGTCAGCAAGAAATGAATCTAAGAAATTGTAGAATAGTGGGCGAAGGCTGTCACGCGTGCCTAGTGCTGCAGTCTGAAACAACGTGTTAGAAAGTAGTGGGTACGAGGCCCTTGACCCACCAAAAGTGATATTTAACAGAAAACGATATAATGGTTTACGCAGGGCTGTCACAATGTTAAGATAAGAATTCAAGAATGTGTAGAATGGTGGGTCAAGGCCGTCACATTGTCTAAGATAGTAAGCTAAGATACATGTAGAATGGTGGGTCAGGGCTGTCGTACTGTTATGATGAATCTAGAAGAACATGTAGAATGGTGTGGGGCGAGGTGAGCCGATCACACTGCTTACTGAGAATGGTGACAATCTAAGAATGTGTGTAGAATAGGTACGTGTGCTAGCCGCATGTAACTGCGTTAGATGTATCTAAGAATTTGTAGAATGGTGGGGCAGAGCTGTCACATTGCTAAGTTGATGTAACTAAGAAACATGTAGAATGGTGGCGGGCAGGGCTGTCGGTACTGTTGATGGATAGATCTAAGAACATGTAGAATGGTGGGGCAGGTGGCCGTCACACTGCTGTAAGATTGAAATCTAAGGAATTTGTAGAGATGGTGGGGAGGCAGGGGAGTGCTGTCACACTGTTAGAGACGTATCGTAAGAACATGTAGGATATGGTGGGTGAGAGGACGTCCAAGTGCACGCTAGTAGGAGATGTACCCAAGAACAAGAAGAATATGAGTTGGTGAAGACAGTCACACTGCTAAGTTGCATCTAAGAACATGCAGAATGGTGGGAGTCAAGGCCGTGCACACTGCGAGACATGTATCCTTAGAACATGATATGTGTAGTGAGAGCAGGCCGTCACGCAGCTGCTACTAGGATGTATCTAAGCATGTGGTAGAATAGTGGGGCAGAGCTGTCACAGCTGCTTAGGATATATCTAAAGAAATTGTAGAATGGTGGGGGCAGAGCTGTCACACTTGCTTAGTTGCACCTAAGAACAGTGTAGTAATAGTGGGGTCAAGGCCGTCACATCTGTTATGATCAATTCTAGAGAACATGTAGACTGGCTGGGGCAGTGCTGTCACACTGCTTAAGGGATGTATCTTAGAATGTTTAGGAATTAGTGGGCAGAGCTGTCACAGCTGCTAAGATTTATCTAAGCATTTGAAAAATGGTGGGCAGAGCTAGACAGCTGCGTTAAGATGTATCTAAGAACATGTAGAATGGTGGGTGAATGGCTGTCACACTACCTAGACTGCATCTAAGAACATGTTCAGAACATGGTGGGGTTCAAGGTCTCGTCTCCAACTGCTAAGATGTATTTAAGAACATGTATTAATGGTTACGCAGAGCTTGTCACAATGTCAAGATGTATCAATGAGTTGTAGAATGGTGGATCAGGCCGTCAACATTGCTAGATGTAGGATAGAATGTTGAACTAAGAACATGTAGAATGCGATGGCAGGGACTGTCAAACTGTTATGAGTATGAATTCTAAAAATATAGCAGAATTGTGGGGGGCAGGGCTGTCAACGACTGTTAAAGGGATAGTATCTATAGAATTTGATAGAACTACAGTTGAGGGTCAGAGACTGTCACTACTGGTAAGATGGTATCTAGAGGAACATGTAGGATGGTGGGTGAAGGCTATCTACACTGCTGAAGAATGTATCTAAGAAACATCGTAGAATAGTGGGTGAAGTCGTACAGCGGTAGTCGATGACACTGCTAAGAATGTATTTAAGAACATGTATAATTAGGTCTACGCAGGCAGGGCTTCTGTCACAATCGTCAGGATGTATCTAAGAAGGTGTAGAATTGGTGGATTCCAAGGATGCCGTCACATTGCTAAGATTGTAACTAAGAAACATGATGAATGACTCGGTTGTGCAGCGATCTGTAACATACTTGTAAATGATGAATATTGAGAAAACATGTAGACTGGTTGGGGGCAGATGCTGGTCGCACTGTAAATATGTATATTAAAAGCCTGAGTAGACGAGTCTGGACGGCAGTGCTGTCACAGGACTTGTTCATGCTTGTATCGTCATGAATGTGTGAGAATGAGTGGGGCCAGAGCTGTCACAAAGAAATGTAATCTATGAAAATGTAGAATAAGTGGACGTGAAGGCCGTCGGACAGCTGACCTATGATGCACTATAAAACGTGTAGAATGGGGTGGGGTCAAGGGCCGTCACAGTTGCTATATGATGTAACTGAACGAACATAGGTAGACATGGTGGGGCAGGGCTGTTGTAAGTGCTTATGAATGAGATCTAAAGAACATGCTAGAATGGTGGGGGGCAGGGGCCGTCACACTGGCTAGAAGATTAATCTAAGAATTGTGTAGAATAGTGGGGCACAGAGGTTGTCACAATTCCGGTAGATGGTATCTAAGAATTTGTAGAATGGTGGTGGGGCAGAGCTGTCACAACTGCTAAGATGTATCTAGAACCAAGAAGAATGGTTGGTGAAAACAGTCACAACTGCTAAGTTTGCATCTAAGAACATGCAGAATGGTGCGAGTCAATGGCCGTTCACACTGTGCGAAAGGATGATCATCTAAGAACGTATGCGTTAGAACCTATAGTGGGCATGAGCCAGTCACGGGACTGCTCTAAGATGAATCTAAGAATGTGTGTAGAATAGTGGGGGCAGTAGCTGTCACAACTGCTTAGATATAATCGAAGAATTTGTAGAATTGGTAGGGCAGAGGCTGTCACATCTGTTAAGATGTATCTAAGAACAAGTAGAATGGTTGGTGAGAGACAGTCACACCTGCGAAGAGGTTGCATGTCTAAGGAACACTGTCAGAATGGTGGGGTTCAAGTGCCAGTCACACTGTTATGATGAATCTAAGATACATGCAGACTGGTTGGGGCAGTGCTGTCACACTGTTAAGATGTATCGTAAGAACATGTAGAATGGTGGGTGAATGCTGTCTCACAGCTACCTAGATGCATCTAAGAGAACATGTAGAATGATGGTGGTGTCAAGGTCATCACACTGCTAACGGATGTATTTAAGGGACACATGTATAATGGTTACGCAGGGGGGGGGCTTGTCACATCTATTGTCAAGATGTATGCTCTAGAGAAGGTGTAGAGTGAGTGGATCAAGGGCCGTCACATTGCTAAGGATGTAACTAAGAACTTGTAGATATGGTGGGGCAGAGGCTGTTTCACACTGGTATGATGTAGACGAAGAACATGTAGAATGGCAGGGCAGGGGCTGTCAAAGACTGTTATGATGAAGTCTAAGAAAACATGCAGAATTGTGGGGGGCAGGGGCTGTCACACTGGCTAAGGATCTGTATCTAAGAGATTTATAGAATGAGTAGGGCAGAGCTGTCACTCTGGTAGAGATGTATCTAATGAAACATGTAGAATGGGTGGGTGAAGGCTAGCCTGATCACATCACTGCTAAGGATGTTCTAAGAAGTTTAGTAGAATAGTTGGGGCAGAGGCTGTCACTCTGGTCAAGATGTATCGTAAAGAACATGTAGAATAGTGGGGTGAAGGCTTGTCACAGTTGGCTGCTTAGATGCAAGATAAGAACATGTAGAATGGTGGGTCCAAGGGTCGTTACAACAGCTACAGTATGTTATCTAAGAACCATGTAGAATTGTTTCTTACGGCCAGGGCTGTCACAATTATTTAAGATGCGTATCATAAGAATGAGTAGAATTGGAGGTTCAAGGCCGTCACATTGCTAAGGATGTAACTAAGAACATGTAGAATGGTAGGGTCAAGGCCCGTCACATTGCTAAGATTGTAACTAAGGAACGATGCTAGCATGGCAGGTAGGTCAAGGGCCGTCACATTGCTAAGATGTAACTAAGAACATGTAGAATGGTAGGGTCAAGGCCGTCACATTGCTAAGATGTAGACTAAGAACATGTAGAATGGTAGGGTCGAGGAGCCGTCACATTGCTAGAGTATGTAAATAAGAACATGCAGAATAGTGGAGGCAGATCTGTCACGAGCTGTTACGATGAATCTAAGAACCATGTTAGACTGGTTGGGGCAGTTCTGTCACATGCTGTTAAAATGGTATCTGTTTTAGTAGCAAGCTTATGCTTCCATTGTAATCATTTTAACATTGTAAATTAATGCTCTTTATTCTAGTCTAGTCAACAATAAATTAATGCATTGATAGAGTGGAATTTACAATACTGAGCTATGAAAACAATTGTAAGACTAGGCTGTCATGGATACATCTAAACATTGTCTTTTGATGAAATATGTATCTTTATAACCGTCTATGAAATGACAAACTTAAATACAGCAGGGCTGACATTATAGAGGAGGCTTTGATTCAGATAGTCTTGCCCGGGCTACAGTGAATGACTTTTACTGGTACTGTTATAAAATGATATCAATCCAAATTAGGCCACCTAGCTCTCTGCTACTGTGTGGATACTTATGAAATTATTGGAATTGAATTGAAGCTGAATTGGGTTTTAAGGTGCACCAACACGTGAAAGGTTATATTGAAAGTTAATGAAAACCCTGATATTGCCGGACAGAACTTTTGTTAATGACATAGAATGTTAAGCAATTATGGAAGTTTTTAACACTGGTAAATTGAGGCTGGTTAATATTACCAGTCTAGCAACAATAAATGACGTAGTTAGCGCAGATTAATGGAATTTACAATATTTGTGCTATGAGAAAACAGATTTATTTATTATCTGTAACAAGTTATGTCTGCCATTGTAATCATTTTAACATTGTTCATTTGAGGCTCTATATTCCAGTCGTAGCAACAATAAAACTGATGCAATTGATAAGATGAAATTTACAATATTGATGCTTAGAAAGACCGAATTTATTTTTTGTTTTATAGCAAGTTATGCTTCCATTGTAATCTTTTAACATTGTTAATTGAGGCTCTTTATTTCCAGTCTTAGCAACAATAAATTGATTGCCGATTGATAGGACGAAAATTTACAATATTGAGCTTGAGAGAAACAGAATTTTGTTTTTTTCTTTGATAACAAAGTTGTGCTTGCCATTGTAATAATTTTAACATGGTTAAGTTGAGGCTCTATAGTTCAGTCTAGCAACAATAATTGATGCATTGATTAGACGGAATTTACAATATTGAGCTTTAGAGAAACACAATTTGTTTTTTGTTCTATAACAAATTAATGCTTCCATTGTAATCATTTTACACATTTGTGTTTATGTGAGGCTCTAAATTCCAGTCTAGCAAGAATTAAATTGATGCATTGATGACGATGGAATTTACCATGCTGAGCTGTAGAAAAACAGAATTGGTTTTTTTTTGTTTTTATAGCAAGTTAGGCTTTCATTGTAATCATTTTAACATTGTAAAATTAATGCTCTTTATTCCAGTAAAAGCAACAATAAATTGATTGCAATGATAGATGGAATTTACAATATTGAGCAGTGTTTAACACTTGTCTATTTAATGCTTCTAAACAGTAAAGTATGTACAGGTCAAACTTGCGTCATGGTGACCAAGCTGTATTAAAACAGCCATATATTTTTAATCTGCTTAATGTTTTCGCTGCTTTATTCTTAAATGCATTAAGCTGTCTTGGCTAAACGGGACCAGGGGTTACCTATTGTACCTATCTTACAAATTCAACCCCAATTTGGATAGCACCATTTTCGGATACATTTTTTAAATGTTCTAATTCAACGACCATTGCTGTAAGAGACCGATTTTTAGTCGCTCGCCTTTGAACGGATCGTTTAATACAAGTTTGGCTGTATATGTATACATAGCTAAAAAGAATTTACAATATTGTGATATGGAAAACAGAATTTGTTCTGCATTTATAACAAGTTATGCTTCCTATTGTAATCATTTTTACATGTTAAATTGATGCTGCTCTTTATTCCATTCTAGCAGCAATTAAATTGATGGGCACTGATGAATGAACATTTACGACTTGTATGGAGCTTGGGAAAACATAAAATGGGTATATCTAGTCTAGCAACAACAGAAGTATATATTACTAAATAGAATTCAATAACTCGGAGAGGGTACAACAAAACAAGAAACTTATTACTAATTAGTTCTATTTTTAATTAATTTAACTAGTAGAATTATTATTTTAAAGTTAATAAAAATAGAAGATTTAACAAGTTCATTTGTTTTGTTTCCTCCGTAGTTTTGAATTATATTTAGTAATATATACTTCTGTTGTTGCTAGACTAGAAATACCATTTATGTTTTCCAAGCTCAAAAGTGTAAATTTCATTCATCAGTGCATCAATTTATTGCTGCTAGAATGGAATAAAGAGCATCAATTTACAATTGTAAAAATGATTACAATGGAAGCATAACTTGTTATAAATGCAGAAACAAATTCTGTTTCCATATCACAATATTGTAAATTCTTTTTAGCTATGTGTATACATATACAGCCAAACTTGTATTAAACGACCGTTCAAGGGGAGCGACTAAAAAATGGGTCTCGTTACAGCAATGGTCGTTGATGAATAGAACATTTAAAAAATGTATCCGAAAATGGTGCTATCCAAGATTGGGGTGTGAATTTGTAAAGATAGGTAACCCCTGGTCCCGTTTAGCAAGACAGCTTAATGCATTTAAAATAAAGCAGGAAAACATTAAGCAGATTAAAATATGGCTGTTTAAATACACTTTGGGTCACATGAGCAAGTTTGACTGTACATACTTTACTGTTTAGAGCATTAATTGACAAGTGTTAAAATGCTCAATATTGTAAATTTCCATCTATCATTGCATCAATTTATTGTTGCTTTACTGGAATAAAGAGCATTAATTTACAATGTTAAAATGATTACAATGAAAGGCCTAACTTGCTATATAAAACAAAAAAAACAATTCTGTTTTCTAAGCTCGAAGCATTGTAAATTCCATCTATCAATGCATCAATTTATTCTTGCTAGACTGGAATATATGAGCCTCAATAAACAAATGTTAAAATGATTACAATGGAAGCATAATTTGTTTATAAACAAAAAACAAATTGTGTTTTCTAAGCTCAATATTGTAAATTCCGTCTATCAATGCATCAATTTATTGTTGCTTAGACTGGAATATAGAGCCTCAATTAACCATGTTAAAAATTATTACAATGGAAGCACAATTTGTTATAAAGAAAAAAACAAATTCTGTTTTCTAAGCTCAATATTGCTAAATTTCGTCTATCAAGGCATCAATTTATTGTTGCTAGACTGGAATAAAGAGCCTCAATTAACAATGTTAAAAAGATTACAATGGAAGCATAACTTGCTATAAACAAAAAATAAATTCTGTTTTCTAAGCTCAATATTGTAAATTTCATCTATCAATGCATCAGTTTATTGTTGCTAGACTCGGAAATATAGAGCCTCAATTAACAATGTTAAAATGATTACAATGGCAGCATAACTTGTTACAGATAAAAAAAAAATCTGTTTTCTTAGCACAATATTGTAAATTCCATTAATTGCGCTAGACACGATCATTTATTGTTGCTAGACTGGAATATTAAACAGCCTCAATTTACAGTGTTAAACTTCCATAATTGCTTAAATTCTATGTATTCAACAAAAGTTCTGTCCGGCAATATCAGGGTTTTCATTAACTTTCATATAACCTTTCACGGTGTTGGTGCACCTTAAAAACCCAATTCAGTTCAATTCAATTCAATAATTTCATAAGTAACCACAGTGCAGAGTAGGTGGCTAATTTGATTGATACTTTTATAAAGTACCAGTAAAAGTATTCACTGTAGCCGGGAAGATCTGAATCAAAGCCTCTTAATGTCAGCCCTGCTGTATTTAAGTTGTCATTCAGTAGACGGTTATAAAGATACATATTTCATCAAAAGACAATGTTTAGATTGTATCCATGACAGCCTCTAGTCTTACAATTGTTTTCATAAGCTCAGTATTGTACAATTCCATCTATTCAATGCATTAATTTATTGTTGCTAGACTGAGAATAGAAAGAGCATTATATTTACAATGTTAGAAATGATTACAATGGTAGCATAACTTGTCTATAAACAGATACATTTTAACAGTGTGACAGAACTGGCCCCAACCAGTCTACATGTTCTTTGTAGATTCATCGTAACAGTGTGACAGCTCTGCTCCACTATTTCTGCATGTTCTTTATTTACATCTTAGCAATGTGACGGCCTCGGACCCTACCATTCTACATGTTCTTAGTTACATCTTAGCAATGTGACGGCCTTGTCTGAGACCTACCATTCTACATGTTCTTAGTTACATCTTAGCAATGTGACGGCCTTGACACTAACCATTCTACATGTTCTTAGTTACATCTTAGCAATGTGACGGCCTTGACCTACCATTCTACATGTTCTTAGTTACATCTTAGCAATGTGACGGCCTGACCCTACCATTCTACTCATTCTTAGATACATCTTAAAAATTGTGACAGGCCCTGCGTAAACAGCTCTTCTACATGTTCTTTAGATACATCTTAGCTGTGTAACGACCTTTGACCCACCATTCTACATGTTCTTATTTGCATCTAAGCAGTGTGACAGCCTTCACCCACTATTCTACCATGTTCTTAGATACATCTTACCAGAGTGACAGCTCAGCTGCCCTACTATTTCTACAAATTCTTAGATACATCTTAGCAGTGTGATAGCCTTCACCCACCATTCTACATGTTTCTTAGATACATCTTACCAGAGTGACAGCTCTGCCCTACTATTCTATAAATTCTTAGATACATCTTAGCAGTGTGACAGCCCTGCCCCACAATTCTGCATGTTTTTAGATTCATCATAACAGTTTGACAGCCCTGCCCTGCCATTCTACATGTTCTTAGTTACATCATAACAGTGAAACAGCCCTGCCCCACCATTCTACAAGTTCTTAGTTACATCTTAGCAATGTGACGGCCTTGATCCACCATTCTACACCTTCTTAGATACATCTTGACATTGTGACAAGCCCTGCGTAACCATTATACATGTTCTTAAATACATCTTAGCAGTGTGATGACCTTGACCCACCATCATTCTACATGTTCTTAGATGCATCTAGGTAGTGTGACAGCATTCACCCACCATTCTACATGTTCTTAGATACATCTTAACAGTGTGACAGCACTGCCCCAACCAGTCTGCATGTTCTTAGATTCATCATAACAGTGTGACGGCCTTGACCCACCATTCTACATGTTCTTAGATGCAACTTAGCAGTGTGACTGTCTTCACCAACCATTCTACTTGTTCTTAGATACATCTTAACAGTGTGACAGCTCTGCCCTACCATTCTACAAATTCTTCGATATATCTAAGCAGTGTGACAGCTCTGCCCCACTATTCTACACATTCTTAGATTCATCTTAGCAGTGTGACGGCCATGCCCACTATTCTACGTGTTCTTAGATACATCTTCGCAGTGTGACGGCCTTGACCCACCATTCTGCATGTTCTTAGATGCAACTTAGCAGTGTGACTGTTTTCACCAACCATTCTTCTTGTTCTTAGATACATCTTAGCAGTGTGACAGCTCTGCCCCACCATTCTACAAATTCTTAGATACATCTAGGAATTGTGACAACTCTGCCCCACTATTCTACACATTCTTAGATTAATCTTAGCAGTGTGACGGCCCTGCCCCACCATTCTACATGTTCTTAGATTCATCATAACAGTACAACAGCCCTGCCCCACCATTCTACATGTTCTTAGTTACATCTTAGCAATGTGACGGCCTTGACCCACCATTCTACACGTTTTTAGATGCATCTAGGCAGCGTGACGGCCTTCACCCACTATTCTACATTTTCTTAGATACATTTCTTGTGACAGCTCTGCCCCACTATTCTACACATTCTGAGATACATCATAACAGTGTGACAGCACTGCCTCCACTCGTCTACATGCTTTTATATACATATTTACAGTGCGACAGCATTGCCCCAACCAGTCTACATGTTTTTATATTCATCATTTACAGTGTGACAGCCTGCCCCACCATTTCACATGTTCTTAGTTACATCTTAGCAATGTGACGGCCTTGATCCACCATTCTACACCTTCTTAGATACATCCTGACATTGTGACAAGCCCTGCGTAACCATTATACATGTTCTTAAATACATCTTAGCAGTGTGACGACCTTCACCCACTATTCTACATGTTCTTAGATACATCTTAGCAGTGTGATAGCCTTCACCCACCATTCTACATGTTCTTAGATACATCTTACCAGAGTGACAGCTCTGCCCCACTATTCTACAAATTCTTAGATACATCTTAACAGTGTGACAGCCCTGCCCCACAATTCTGCATATTTTTAGATTCATCATAACAGTTTGACAGTCCTGCCCTGCCATTCTACATGTTCTTAGTTACATCATAACAGTGAGACAGCCCTGCCCCACCATTCTACATGTTCTTAGTTACATCTTAGCAATGTGACGGCCTTGATCCACCATTCTACACCTTCTTAGATACATCTTGACATTGTGACAAGCCCTGCGTAACCATTATACATGTTCTTAAATACATCTTAGCAGTGTGACGACCTTGACCCACCATTCTACATGTTCTTAGATGCATCTAGGTAGTGTGACAGCATTCACCCACCATTCTACATGTTCTTAGATACATCTTAACAGTGTTAGCTCTGCCCCACCATTTTTCAAATGCTTAGATACATCTTAGCAGTGTGACAGCTCTGCCCACTATTCTAAACATTCTAAGATACATCTTAACAGTGTGACAGCACTGCCCCAGCCAGTCTACATGTTCTTAGATTGATCATAACAGTGTGACGGCCTTGACCCACTATTCTACATGTTCTTAGGTGCAACTAAGCAGTGTGACAGCTCTGCCCCACCATTCTACAAATTCTTTGATATATCTAAGCAGTGTGACAGCTCTGCCCCACTATTCTACACATTCTTAGATACATCTTAGCAGTGTGACGGCCCTGCCCACTATTCTACATGTTCTAAGATACATCTTCGCAGTGTGACGGCCTTGACCCACCATTCTGCATGTTCTTAGATGCAACTTAGCAGTGTGACTGTCTTCACCAACCATTCTTCTTGTTCTTGGGTACATCTTAGCAGTGTGACGTCCTTCACCCACCATTCTACATGTTCTTAGATACGTCTTAACAGTGTGACAGCTCTGCCCCACCATTCTACAAATTCTTAGATTCATCTTAGCAGTGTGACGGCCCTGCCCCACCATTCTACATGTTCTTAGATTCATCATAACAGTACGACAGCCCTGCCCCACCATTCTACATGTTCTTAGTTACATCTTAGCAATGTGACAGCTCTGCCCCACCATTCTACAAATTCTTAGATACATCTAAGCAGTATGACGGCTCTGCCCCACTATTCTACACATTCTTAGATTCATCTTAGCAGTGTGACGGCCCTGCCCCACCATTCTACATGTTCTTAGATTCATCATAACAGTACGACAGCCCTGCCCCACCATTCTACATGTTCTTAGTTACATCTTAGCAATGTGACGGCCTTGACCCACCATTCTACACATTCTTGAATTTATCTTAACATTGTGACAGCCCTGCGTAACCATTATACGTTTTCTTAAATACATCTTTGGTGGGTCAAGGCCGTCACACTACTTTCTACACGTTTTTAGATGCATCTAGGCAGCGTGACAGCCTTCACCCACTATTCTACATTTTCTTAGATACATTTCTTGCGACAGCTCTGCCCCACTATTCTACACATTCTGAGATACATCATAACAGTGTGACAGCACTGCCTCCACCAGTCTACATGCTTTTATATACATATTTACAGTGCGACAGCATTGCCCCAACTTAGCAGTATGACGGCATTGATCCACCATTCTACATGTTCTTAGATATAACTTAGCAGTATGACGGCATTGATCCACCATTCTACATGTTCTTAGATATAACTTAGCAGTATGACGGCATTGATCCACCATTCTACATGTTCTTAGATATAACTTAGCAGTATGACGGCATTGATCCACCATTCTACATGTTCTTAGATATAACTTAGCAGTATGATGGCATTGATCCACCATTCTACATGTTCTTAGATATAACTTAGCAGTATGACGGCATTGATCCACCATTCTACATGTTCTTAGATATAACTTAGCAGTATGACGGCATTGATCCACCATTCTACATGTTCTTAGATATAACTTAGCAGTATGACGGCATTGATCCACCATTCTACATGTTTTTAGATATAACTTAGCAGTATGATGGCCTTGATCCACCATTCTACATGTTTTTAGTTACATCTTAGCAATGTGACGGCCTTGACCCACCACATCTTAGCAATGTGACAGCCTTGACCCACCACATCTTAGCAATGTGACAGCCTTGACCCACCACATCTTAGCAATGTGACGGCCTTGACCCACCACATCTTAGCAATGTGACAGCCTTGACCCACCACATCTTAGCAATGCGACGGCCTTGACCCACCACATCTTAGCAATGTGACAGCCTTGACCCACCACATCTTAGCAATGTGACAGCCTTGACCCACCACATCTTAGCAATGTGACGGCCTTGACCCACCACATCTTAGCAATGTGACGGCCTTGACCCACCACATCTTAGCAATGTGACGGCCTTGACCCACCATTCTACACATTCTTGGATTCATCTTAACATTGTGACAGCCCTGCGTAACCATTATAAGTGTTCTTAAATACATCTTAGTAGTGTGACGGCCTTGACCCATCATTCTACATGTTTTTAGATGCATCTAGGCAGCGTGATGGCCTTCACCCACCATTCTACATTTTCTTAGATATATTTCTTGTGACAGTTCTGCCCCACTATTCTACACATTCTGAGATACATCTTAACAATGTGACAGCCCTGCCCAACAATCTACATGTTCTTAGATACATCTCAACAGTTCGACAGCCCTGCCCCACCATTCTGCATGTTCTTAGATACATCTTATCAGTGTGATGGCCTTGGCCCACCATTCTACATGTTCTTAGATTCATCATAACAGTGTGACAGCCCTGCCCCACCATTCAACATGTTCTTAGTTACATCTTAGCAGTGGGACGGCCTTGATCCACCATTCTACATGTTCTTAGATAATCTTAACATTGTGACAGCCCTGCGTAACCATTCTGCATGTTCTTAGATACATCTTAGCAGTGTGATGGCCTTGACCCACCATTCTACATGTTCTTAGTTGCATCTTAGCAGTGTGACGACCTTGACCTACCATTCTACACGTTCTTAGATACATCTTAACATTGTGACGGCCCTGCTTAACCATTCTACATGTTCTTAGATACATCTTAACAGTGTGATAGCTCTGCCCCACCTTTCTACACATTCTTAGGTACATCTTAGCAGTGTGAGAGCTCTGCCCCACTATTCTGCACATTCTTAGATACATCTTAACAGTGTGACAACCCTGCCCCACCATTCTACAAATTTTTAGATACATCTTAGCAGTGTGACAGCTCTGCCCCACCATCTATACATTCTTTGATACATCTTAATAATGTGACGGCACTGTCCCAACCAGTCTACATATTTTTAGATACATCTAAACAGTGTGACAGCACTGCCCCCAACCAGTCTACATGTTCTTAGATACATCATAAAAGTGTGACAGCCCTGCCTCACCATTCTACACATTCTTATATACATCTTAGCAGTATGACAGCTCTGCCCCACTATTCTACACATTCTTAGATGCATCATAACAGTGTGACAGCTCTGCCTCACCATTCTACACATTTTTAGATACATCTTAACAATGTGACGGCACTGCATCCACCAGTCTACATGTTTTTATGTCTACATGTTTTAGATACATCTTACGATGTGACAGCACTGCCCCCACCCGTCTACATGATTTTATATATATATTTACAGTGTGACAGCGCTGCCCCAACCAGTCTACATGTTTTTAGATACATCTTGACAGTGACAGCACTGCCCCAGCCAGTCTACATGTTCTTAGTTATATTTTAGCAGTGTGCCGGCATTGACCTACCATTTTGCATGTTCTTAGATACATCTTAGCAGTGTGATGGCCTTGCCCCACCATTCTACATGTTCTTAGATACATCTTAACAGTGTGACAGCTCTGCCCCACCTTTCTTCACATTATTAGATACATCTTAGCTGTGTGACAGCTCTGCCCCACTATTCTGCACATTCTTAGATACATCTTAACAGTGTGACAGCCCTGCCCCACCATTCTACAAATTCGTAGATACATCTTAGCAGTGTGACAGCTCTGCCCCACTATTCTATACATTCTTAGATACATCTTAACAGTGTGACAGCTCTGCCTCACCATTCTACACATTCTTAGATACATCTTATTAATGTGACGGCACTGTCCCAACCAGTCTACATGTTTTTAGATACATCTTAACAGTGTGACAGCACTGCCCCCAACCAGTCTACATGTTCTTAGATACATCATAACAGTGTGACAGCCCTGCCTCACCATTCTACACATTCTTATATACATCTTAACAGTATGACAGCTCTGTCTTACCAATTTTAACAGTGTGACAGCTCTGTCTCACCATTTTACACATTCTTAGATACATCTCAACAGTGTGACAGGTCTGCCCCACTATTCTGCACATTCTTAGATGCATCATAACAGTGTGACAGCTCTGCCTCACCATTCTACACATTTTTAGATACATCTTAACAATGTGACGGCACTGCATCCACCAGTCTACATGTTTTTATGTCTAGGTGTTTTAGATACATCTTAACAATGTGACAGCACTGCCCCAACCAGTCTATATGTTTTTAGATACATCTTAGCAGTGTGACAGCTCTGCCCCACTATTCTATACATTCTTAGATACATCTTAAAAGTGTTACAGCTCTGCCTCACCATTCTACACATTCTTAGATACATCTTAATAATGTGACGGCACTGTCCCAACCAGTCTACATGTTTTTAGATACATAACAGTGTGACAGCACTGCCCCCAACCAGTCTACATGTTCTTAGATACATCATAAGTGTGACAGCCTGCCTCACCATTCTACACATTCTTAGATACATCTTAACAGTGTGACAGCTCTGTCTTACCAATCTTAACAGTGCGACAGCTCTGTCTCACCATTCTACACATTCTTAGATACATCTTAACAGTGTGACAGCTTCTGCCCCACTATTCTACACATTCTTAGATACATCTTAACAGTGTGACAGCTTCTGCCCCACCATTCTACACATTTTTAGATACATCTTAACAATGTGACGGCACTGCATCCACCAGTCTACATGTTTTTATGTCTACATGTTTTAGATACATCTTAACAATGTGACAGCACTGCCCCAACCAGTCTACATGTTTTTAGATACATCTTAACAATGTGACAGCACTGCCCCAACTAGACTACGTGTTTTTAGATACATCTTAACAATGTGACAGCACTGCCTCCACCAGTCTACATGATTTTATATATATATTTACAGTGTGACAGCACTGCCCCAACCAGTTCACCTCTTTTAACTACATATTAACAACATGGCAGCAGTGTTCCAACCAGTCTACATGTTTTTAAATACATCTTAACAATATGACAGCGCTACCCCAACCAGTCTGCATGTTTTTAAATACATCTTAACAGTATGATGGCCCAGTCTCACCATTTTACGTGTTCTTAGATATATCTTAACAGTGCATTGGTCCTCCCCAAACATTCTACATGTTTTTAGATAGATCTTAACATTATGGCAACCATTCTACATGTGTATAGATAAATATTTACATTGTGACAACTCTGCCGCACCATTCTACAATTTCTTAGCTACATCTTCTCAAGATGTGTCATTCTGCAGGCCCTAAGATACACCCAGATAGAAATTGATAACCCTGTCCTATGGATTCCACATTCCTCTAATCAGCTAAGCATATTCTACATTCCTCTGATCAAGTAAGCAGATTCCACATTCTTCTAATCAAGTAAGGTGATTGCACACCCTTCTAATCAAGTAAGGTTACTGCACACCACTCTAATCAAGTAAGGTGATTCCACATTCCTCTATTCAAGTGATTCCATATTCCTGCAATCAAATCAGATGTTTCAACATTCTTCTAATCAAGTCAGATGTTTCTACATTCTTCTAATCAAGTAAGCTGATTTTCTAATCAAGGTGATTCCATATTCCTGTAATCAAGTAAGGTGATTCCACATTCCTGTAATCAAGTAAGGTGATTCCACATTCCTGAAATCAAGTAAGGTGATTCCACATTCCTGTAATCAAGTAAGGTGATTCCACATTCCTGTAATCAAGTAAGGTGATTCCACATTCCTGAAATCAAGTAAGGTGATTCCACATTCCTGTAATCAAGTAAGGTGATTCCACATTCCTCTAATCAAGTAAGGTGATTCCACATTCCTCTAATCAAGTAAGGTGATTCCACATTCCTGTAATCAAGTAAGGTGATTCCACATTCCTGAAATCAAGTAAGGTGATTCCACATTCCTGTAATCAAGTAAGGTGATTCCACATTCCTCTAATCAAGTAAGGTGATTCTACATTCATCTAATCAAGTAAGGTGATTCCACTTTCCTCTAATCAAGTAATGTGATTCAACATCTCTAATCAAGTAAGGTGATTCTACATTCCTCTAATCAAGTAAGGTGATTCCACTTTCTTCTAATCAAGTAAGGTGATTCTACATTCCTCTAATCAAGTAATGTGATTCTACATTCCTCTAATCAAGTAAGGTGATTCTACATTCCTCTAATCAAGTAATGTGATTCAACATCTCTAATCAAGTAAGGTGATTCTACATTCCTCTAATCAAGTAAGGTGATTCTACATTCCTCTAATCAAGTAAGGTGATTCTACATTCCTATAATCAAATAAGGTGATTCTACATTCCTCTAATCAAGTAAGGTGATTCTACATTCCTATAATCAAGTAAGGTGATTCTACATTCCTCTAATCAAGTAAGGTGATTCTACATTCCTATAATCAAATAAGGTGATTCTACATTCCTCTAATCAAATAAGGTGATTCTACATTTCTCTAATCAAGTAAGGTGATTCTACATTTCTCTAATCAAGTAAGGTGATTCTACATTCCTCTAATCAAGTAAAATGATTCTACATTTCTCTAATCAAGTAAGGTGATTCTGCATTCCTCTAATCAAGTAAGATGATTCTACATTCCTCTAATCAAGTAAGGTGATTCTACATTCCTATAATCAAATAAGGTGATTCTACATTCATCTAATCAAGTAAGGTGATTCTACATTCCTCAAATCAAGTAAGGTGATTCCACATTCTTCTAATCAAGTAAGGTGATAATACATTCATCTAATCAAGTAAGGTGATTCTACATTCCTCAAATCAAGTAAGGTGATTCCACTTTCTTCTAATCAAGTAAGGTGATTCCACATTCTTCTAATCAAGTAAGGTGATAATACATTCCTCTAATCAAATAAGGTGATTCCACATTCTTCTAATCAAGTAAGGTGATAATACATTCCTCTAATCAAGTAAGGTGATTCCACATTCCTCAAATTAAGTAAGGTGATTCCACTTTCTTCTAATCAAGTAAGGTGATTCCACATTCTTCTAATCAAGTAAGGTGATACTACATTCCTCTAATCAAGTAAGGTGATTCCCTATTCTTCTAATCAAGTAAGGTGATTCCATATTCTTCTAATCAAGTAAGGTGATTTCACATTCTTCTAATCAGTAAGGTGATTCTACATTCCTCTAATCAAGTAAGGTGATTCCACTTTTTTCTAATCAAGTAAGGTGATTCCATTTTCTTCTAATCAAGTAAGGTGATTCTACATTCCTCAAATCAAGTAAGTGATTATACATTTGTGTAATCCATTAAGATGATTCCACATTCAATCAAGTAAGTGATTCTACATTCCTTCAATCGAGTAAGGTGATTCTATTTTCTTCTAAACAAGTAAGGCGATTCCACATTCCTCTGATCAAGTAAGGTGATTCTATATTCTTCTAAACAAGTAAGGCGATTCCACATTCCTCTAATTAAGTAAGGTGATTCTACATTCCTCAAATCAAGTAAGGTGATTCCACATTCCTCTTAATCGTGTAAGGTAATTCCACATTCCTCGAATCAATTAAGGTGATTCCACATTCCTCTTAATCGTGTAAGGTAATTCCACATTCCTCGAATCAAGTAAGGTGATTCTACATTCCTCAAGTAAAGAGATCCTACATGCCTCTAATCAAGTAAATTGATTCTACATTCCTCTAATCAAGTAAAGTGATTATACATTTTTCTAAACAGGTAAGGCGATTCCTCAGTCATCTATTAAGATGACTACTGCAGACTTTTAGTGTTGCAATAAGGTTTATAGTTCTTCTACCTAGAGTTTGGATTGATTCATTTTCCAAGCCCACTTTCTAGATTGAATACGAGTCTGTATATAAGCAGTTACAAATGTTACATGAGAAATTCTTGCCTAAAGTCGCATACTTAGTCTTAAGCTTTGATATATGCACACTTCTTTATAAATATGGTTTCAAAAGTTGGAAGGTATATGAACGTTGATGTAAATTCTAAATGACTTCAAAAGTTACACCTTTCATTATGAGGAGTACTGTTGATGTCTGTACGTTTTTCATGTCTAAATTAAAAACATGTTCTTTTGGTCTATAATGGGATATTGAGAACATAGATGTTACTAAGCTTCAGATGGGAGCATATCAAAATTATGTCCCGTTTCCAAAGAACAATTTCATAACCATTTAATTGAGGATTTTATGAATTCATTGATTGTACTGTGTATGTGTTCCTTTAGACATATTGAAGGGTCGATGCAAAACATGTATCTTGTTATTTCTATCTTTACAATATTTTCAATTTTTAAATCAACTAAGAACGATATGTACTTTTATTTCAATCGCATTGATTATAAATGATAAATTATTTTTACCATTTTTTGACTATATTATTTAGAGATACCATAACAGCAAACATTTTTTTGTAAATAACAAAAATACTTGTGTTTTTAGCTCAACATTGTCAGTTCCATTTAGAAATGCATTTGTGGTTGCTAGACAAGAAACAATATTTTGAATACTATTCATACCGTATACCCCTGTTTAAACACCTCCATATTATATTATACCTCTAAAATGCTAGACCTCATAATATATTTTTTCATGGCCTCGTATTAATGCCACCTTTTTAAAAAGGGGTTGGGGGAGTACTTATTTGGTGATGGGGGTTGGGTTTTTCAGTTTTTCAGCTCAATGATTGTTTCCTGTTTAAATGTTTGTTGTAAATATTTATGAGAAGTTTTTGTTTCCAAGTTGTTTGATGTCTTTAAATGTTGGCTATGGGTGACCTGGTTCTAAAGCCTTGATGGACTGTTTGGCAATACAGGGGTTAGGGTTTTAAAACTGGAAGGTAATGTAGGCACTAAGGTAAACTACATCAAAATGACTGTTTATCATCACCATGGATACTGTTGGTACTGGTATCACATAGTCATTATTTAAATGAATGCATACATTCAACTGTGAAATGAAAATCAGTGAGTTATGAGAACAAATCAGTCTTATTACATTATTACGTTTAATTGATTTCATAAGTGGAAACAATTTAAATGAAAAATAGATTTGAACAAGATCATTGTTTTATAAGCTCAATAGTTGAAATTATGTTTTATTGTTGCCTGACTGGAATACAGATTTTGAATATTATTGCATCAAGTGGCAATGATAAAATAATTTAAATAACAGTATAACTTATACATGTTATAAATCAAAACAGTGCTGTTGTCTTAACTCAATATTGTAAATTCCCTATAGCAACACATCAGTTTATTGTTGCCAGACAGAAATAAAATCTGTCTATATGTATTTATTTCATTGCTAGACTAGAATGAAGATGTTAATTATATGTTAAAAAAATTACATAATAACAGCAGAACAGCAGAACTACTTATATATACCAAACAAAGCTGTTTTCTTAGCTCAATATTGTAAATATAAAAAGTATATTTTCCGTTATAAGAGGTCTCTGAATCATTTTGCATAGTGCCCGGGAGCTTCTGTTGGGGGGGGGGGGGGCATAGTGCCCGGGAGCTTCTGTTGGGGGGTCATACAGTAACTTCTTATAAATTATAAAAGGCGGCTGTTTTCTGACATTCATATTGTAAATTCTTTCTTGTGTCATTGACTAGAATAAAGATTTTAAATTCGATTCATATTGACACAATTGTAAATTCCGTTTAGTTCCATTTAGTAACGCATAGTTCTGTAGTTGCTAGACTGGAATAAATATAATGCATAATAATCATGATGCATCAGTTGACCATATTAATATGATTACTATTACCAGAAATATATCATGCATCAGTTGACGATGTTAAATATGATTACAATTACCAGGATATATCATGCATCAGTTGACGATGTTAAATATGATTACAATTACCAGGATATATCATGCATCAGTTGACTATGTTAATTTGATTACTATTACCAGGATATATCATGCATCAGTTGACCATGTTAATTTGATTACTATTACCAGAGATATATCATGCATCAGTTGACCATGTTAATATGACAATTACCAGAGATATATCATGCATCAGTTGACGATGTTAATATGATTACAATTACCAGGATATATCATGCATCAGTTGACCATGTTAATTTGATTACTATTACCAGAGATATATCATGCATCAGTTGACCATGTTAATATGATTACAATTACCAGGATATATCATGCATCAGTTGACCATGTTAATTTGATTACTATTACCAGAGATATATCATGCATCAGTTGACCATGTTAATATGATTACAATTACCAGGATATATCATGCATCAGTTGACCATGTTAATTTGATTACAATTACCAGGATATATCATGCATCAGTTGACCATGTTAATATGATTACTATTACCAGAGATATATCATGCATCAGTTGACCATGTTAATATGATTACAATTACCAGGATATATCCTGCATCAGTTGACGATGTTAATATGATTACAATTACCAGAGATATATCATGCATCAGTTGACCATGTTAATATGATTACTATTACCAGAGATATATCATGCATCAGTTGACGATGTTAATATGATAACAATTAACAGAGATATATCATGCATCAGTTGACGATGTTAATATGATTACAATTACCAGGATATATCATGCATCAGTTGACCATGTTAATTTGATTACTATTACCAGAGATATATCATGCATCAGTTGACGATGTTAATTTTTTCAATTCAAGTTTATTCAGCAAATCGGCAAATTTTGCCTTTGGCCATTTACAAAGTTTTACAGAGAAATATGGCAAAGACAACACATATTGTAATAAACATATATAACATAATTACACATCTAACAATACATTACATGTATATTATTCTTGCGAAACAATCATATTCTCAAGGGTATTTTTTCTTATTACAAGAGCTTCTTGGATAAATTTTGAAATATGATAACAATTAACAGAGATATATCATGCATCAGTTGACGATGTTAATATGATTACAATTACCAGGATATATCATGCATCAGTTGACCATGTTAATTTGATTACTATTACCAGAGATATATCATGCATCAGTTGACGATGTTAATATGATAACAATTAACAGAGATATATCATGCATCAGTTGACGATGTTAATATGATTACAATTACCAGGATATATCACGCATCTGTTGACCATGTTAACTTGATTACAATTACCAGGATATATCATGTATCAGTTGACCATGTTAATTTGATTAAAAATAACAGAGATATATCATGGATCTCTCGACCATGTTAATATAATTACAATTACCAGGATATATCACGCATCTGTTGACCATGTTATTGTGATTACAATTACAAGAGATATATCATGCATCTGTTGACAATGTTAAAATGATTACAATGGAAGCATAACTTGCTATAAACAAAAAACAAATTCTGTTTTCTAAGCTCAATATTGTAAATTCCATCTATCCATGCATCAATTTATTGTTGCTAGACTGGAATATAGAGCCTCAATTAACAATGTTAAAATGATTACAATGGAAGCATAACTTGCTGTAAACAAAAAACAAATTCTGTTTTCTAAGCTCAATATTGTAAATTCCATCTATCGTGCATCAATTTATTGTTGCTAGACTAGAATATAGAGCCTCAATTAACACTGTTAAAATGATTACAATGGAAGCATAACTTGCTATAAACAAATAATTTTTCTTCGCTCAATATCTATTGACACTGTTAAAGTGACTCAAGTAACAGCAGAATTTTTTATAGATACAAAGTTCAATATTGCATGTGTTGACAATGTAAAAATGGTTGCAATAGCATACAACTTGTATAAATTGAACAAAACATACTCTTTTCTTAGCTCACAATATTGTAATTTTCATTAAGCAATACATCAGTGCTTTATTGCTGGACCATGCTGTTTTTAGATCACCTGAGCCGAAGGCTCAAGGTGATCTTTTGGGATCACTCTTCGTCAGTCGTCGTCAGCTGTGTTCAAATAAAGTCCCCGGGATCAAAAGTGGCCGTGCCCCGGGGGTCCAAAGTTTGTATATTGAGATTTTGCATGTTTTTCATATAGACATATAGGAAAAAACTTTAAAAAAATCTTCTCTGAAACCACAAGGCGCATATTCTCATGTATGGCATTTAGCTTCAGCTTATGGTCCTCTACTAAGTTTGTTCAAATGGTGACCCTGGGGTCACATTTGGTCCCGCCCCAGGGGTCATGTTTTACACAGACTTATATAGGGAAAAAATTAAAATCTTCTCTGAAATCACAAAGCACACAACTCTCATATATTACATGTAGCCCTGTGGTCACATTTGGCTCTGCCCAAGGTTTTACACTCTAGCACCTTCATTTTGTATTTGATCTTTACCAAACGTTGTCAGTGTCTTTATATCAATGTTGTTATACACAACAGAGCCCACATTTCTTGAACAATCACAGATTGTATATGACCATAAGATTTCGAAAAAGTTTGATAATGTGCCACTACTCAGGTGATCGATTTAGGGCCATCTTGGCCCTCTTGTTTCAAGTTCAGTTTGTAAATTCCGGTAAGCATTACATATGTTTGTAACTAGACTGAATAACATTGCTGAGTAACATTCTTAATGCATAATTTGACAACGTTAAAATACATATAATAGCATAACATTTTATAAAACTCAATGATTGTTTACAGTTAAAACTTTGGGAGTATTTACATTTTGGAGCAGTTTTTGTTTCCAAGTTGTTTGAAGGCTTTAAATGTTGGCTATGGGTGACCTGGTTCGAAAGCCTTGATGGACTGTTTGGCAATACAGGGGTTAGGGTTTTAAAACTAGATGGTTATGTAGGCACTAAGGTAAACTACATCAAAAGGACTTTATTGTCACCATGGATACTGTTGGTAGGTGTCTCATAGTCATTATTTAAATAAAAGCTGCACAACTTCGAAATGAATATCGGCCAATTATAAAAAACAAAATCTTATACAATCAGTTCTTTTTTAATTAATTTACCTAGTTGAAATATTATTTAGATTAAAGAAATAGACGATTTAACAAGTTCATTGTTTTTTTACCTCCGTAGTTTTAAATTCTATTTAGTAATATATATTTCTGTTGTTGCTAGACTAGAATACCAATTATGATGTTTTCCAAGCTCAATAGTGTAAATTTCATTCGTCAGTGCATCAATTTATTGCTGCTAGAATGGAATAAAGAGCATTAATTTACAATGTTAAAATGATTACAATGGAAGCATAACTTGTTATAAATGCAGAATAAATTCTGTTTCCATATCACAATATTGTAAATTCATTTTAGCTATGTATACATATACAGTCAAACTTGTATTAAATGACTGTTCAAGGGAGCGACTAAAAATGGTCTCTTACAGCAATGGTCGTTGTAAAGAACATTTAAAAAGTGTATCTGAAAATGGCGCTATCTGAATTGGAGTTGAATTTGTAAAAATAGGTAACCCATGGTCGCATTTAGCAAGACAGCTTAATGCATTTAAAATAAAGCAGGGAAACATTCAGCAGATTAAAAAATGGCCGTTTAATACACTTGGTCACATGAGCAAGTTTGACTGTACATACTTTACTGTTTAGAGCATTAATTGACAGTGTTAAAATGCTCAATATTGTGAATTCCATCTATCATTGCATCAATTTATTGTTGCTAGACTGGAATAAAGAGCATTAATTTACAATGTTAAAATGATTAAAGCATAACTTGCTATAACAAAACAACAAATTTTGTTTTCTAAGCTCAGCCTTGTAAATTCCATCTATCAATGCATCAATTTGTTGTTGCTAGACTGGAATATAGAGCCTCAATAAACAAATGTTAAGATGATTACAATGGAAGCATAACTTGCTATAAACAAAAAGCAAATTGTGTTTTCTAAGCTCAATATTGTAAATTCCATCTATTCGTGCATCAATTTATTGTTGCAAGACTGGAATATAGAGCTTCAATTAACAATGTTAAAATGATTACAATAGAAACATAACTTGTTATAAATAAAAAAAAAAAATCAGTTTTCTAAAGTCAATATTGTAAATTCCATCTATCACTGCATCAATTTATTTTTGCTAGACTGGAATATAGAGCCTCAATTAACCATGTTAAAATTATTAGAATGGAAGCATAAATTGTTATAAACAAAAAACAAATTTTGTTTTCTAAGAATAGGGCCACTGCAGATCCCTTTGGAGGGGTAGGCAGAGGGGTAGAATCCCCCCAAATTCATGTTCATTAAAGGTCTTCATCATGATCCCTGCATTGTTTCAGGTGCCATCTCGCTCGCATCAAAAGAGCAGTGGCAGAAAAACAATAACGTGGCTCCAGCGTAAATGGAGTTTCTCCAGTAGAATGTGCAACAGCTCGGCAGTTCAGGGTGAGAAGGTTCTAGGCCCATTTTCCATATTTTATCTCGATGTACATGGAAGATGAGTCTGGCATGTTCATGCCTGTTAGGCGCCATATAACCTTTTCAATGTGTTGGTGCGCCTTAAAACCCAAATTAATTTAATTCATCATGATCCCTGCATTGTTTCAGGTGCTATCTCGCTCGCATCAAAAGAGCAGTGGCAGAAAAACAATAACGTGGCTCCAGCGTAAATGGAGATTCTACGATAGAATTTGCAGCAACTCTGCAGTTCAGGGTGAGAAGGTTCTAGGCCCATTTTCCATATTTTATCTCGATGTACATGGAAGATGAGCCTTTCCATGTTCATGCCTGTTAGGCGCCATATAACCTTTTCATGTGTTGGTGCACCTTAAACCACATTCAATTCAATTCAGTTCTCTTTTCTAAGCTCAATATTGTAAATTCCGTCTACCAATGCATCAATTTATTGTTGCTAGACTGGAATATAGAGCCTCAATTAACAATTTTAAAATTAGTACAATGAAATCATAACTTGCTAAAAACAAAAAACAAATTCTGTTTTCTAAGCTCAATATTGTAAATTCCATCTTATTAATGCATCAATTTATTGTTGCTAGACTATAATATAGAGCCTCAATTAACAATGTTAAAATGATTACAATGGAAGCATAACTTGCTATAAACAAAAAACAAATTCTGTTTTCTAAGCTCAATATTGTAAATTCCATCTATCCATCCATCAATTTATTGTGGCTAGACTGGAATATAGAGCTTCAATTAACAATGTTAAAATGATTACAATGGAAGCATAACTTGCTGTAAACAAAAAACAAATGCTGTTTTCTAAGTTCAGTATTGCATGTGTTGACAATGTAAAAATGGTTGCAATAACATACAACTTGTATAAATTAAACAAAACATACTCTTTTCTTAGCTCACAATATTGTAATTTTCATTAAGCAATACATCAGTGCTTTATTGCTGGACAATGCTGTTTTTAGATCACCTGAGCCTAAGGCTCAAGGTGATCTATTGGGATCACTCTTCGTCAGTCGTCGTCAGTTGTGTTCAAATAAAGTCCCCGGGATCAAAAGTGGCCGTGCCCCGGGGGTCCAAAGTTTGTATATTGAGATTTTGCATGTTTTTCATATAGACATATAGGAAAAAACTTTAAAAAAATCTTCTCTGAAACCACAAGGCACAGATGTCTCATGTATGGCATTTAGCTTCAGCTGATGGTCCTCTACTAAGTTTGTTCAAATGGTGACCCTGGGGTCAAATTTGTCCCTGCCCTGGGTCACAGTTTTACATAGACTATAGGATTTTTTTTTTTTAAATCTTGGAAACTACAAGAGCCAGAGGTTTGATATTTTGCATTTACTATAAGCTTTGGTCCATTACCAAGTTTGTTCAAATGGTGACCCAGGGGTCACATTTGGCCCCGCCCCAAGGGTCACATGTTTTACATGGAGATGTATAGGGAAAATGTTAAAATCTTTTCTGAAACTACAAGAGCCAGAGGTTTAGTATTTAGCATTTACTATACTCTTATGGTCTTTAACAAGTTTGTTTAAATGGTGACCCTGGGGTCACATTTGGTCACATTTGGCCCCGCCCCAGGGGTCATGTTTTACATAGACTTATATAGGGCAAAAATTAAAATCTCTGAAATCACAAAGCACACAACTCTCATATATTACATGTAGCCCTGTGGTCACATTTGGCTCTTCCCAAGGTTTTACACTCTAGCACCTTCATTTTGTATTTGATCTTTACCAAATGTTGTCAGTGTCTTTATATCAATGTTGTTATACACAACAGAGCCCACATTTCTTGAACAATCTTAACCGAACTTGCACAGATTGTATATGACCATAAAATTTCGAAAAAGTTTGATAATGTGCCAGTACTCAGGTGATCGATTTAGGGCCATCTTGGCCCTCTTGTTTCTAGTTCAGTTTGTAAATTCTGGCAAGCATTACATATGTTTGTAACTAGACTGAATAACATTGCTGAGTAACATTCTTAATGCATTATTTGACAACGTTAAAATTCATATAATAGCATAACATTTTATAAAACTCAATGATTGTTTACAGTTAAAACTTTGGGAGTATTTACATTTTGGAGCAGTTTTTGTTTCCAAGTTGTTTGAAGGCTTTAAATGTTGGCTATGGGTGACCTGGTTCGAAAGCCTTGATGGACTGTTTGGCAATACAGGGGTTAGGGTTTTAAAACTAGATGGTTATGTAGGCACTAAGGTAAACTACATCAAAAGGACTTCATTGTCACCATGGATACTGTTGGTAGGTGTCCCATAGTTATTATTTAAATAAAAGCTGCACAACTTCGAAATGAATATCGGCCAATTATAAAAAACAAAATCTTATACAATTAGTTCATTTTTAATTAATTTACCTAGTTGAAATATTATTCAGATTAAAGAAATAGACGATTTAACAAGTTCATTGTTTTTTTACCTCCATAGTTTTAAATTCTATTTAGTAATATATATTTCTGTTGTTGCTAGACTAGAATACCAATTATGATGTTTTCCAAGCTCAGTAGTGTAAATTTCATTCGTCAGTGCATCAATTTATTGCTGCTAGAATGGAATAAAGAGCATTAATTTACAATGTTAAAATGATGACAATGGAAGCATAACTTGTTATAAATGCAGAATAAATTCTGTTTCCATATCACAATATTGTAAATTCATTTTAGCTTTGTATACATATACAGTCAAACTTGTATTAAATGGCTGTTCAAGGGAGCGACTAAAAATGGTCTCTTACAGCAGTGGTCGTTGTATAGAACATTTAAAAAGTGTATCTGAAAATGGCACTATCCGAATTGGGGTTGAATTTGTAAAAATAGGTAACCCCTGGTCGCGTTTAGCAAGACAGCTTAATGCATTTAAAATAAAGCAGGGAAACATTCAGCAGATTAAAAAATGGCCGTTTAATACACTTGGTCACATGAGCAAGTTTGACTGTACATATTTTACTGTTTAGAGCATTAATTGACAGTGTTAAACTGCTCAATATTGTGAATTCCATCTATCATTGCATCAATTTATTGTTGCTAGACTGGAATAAAGAGCATTAATTTACAATGTTAAAATGATTACAATGAAAGCATAACTTGCTATAAAAAAAAAAAAAAAAAAAAAATTGTTTTCTAAGCTCAGCCTTATAAATTCCATCTGTCAATGCATCAATTTGTTGTTGCTAGACTGGAATATAGAGCCTCAATAAACAAATGTTAAGATGATTACAATGGAAGCATAACTTGCTATAAACAAAAAGCAAATTGTGTTTTCTAAGCTCAATATTGTAAATTCCATCTATTCGTGCATCAATTTATTGTTGCAAGACTGGAATATAGAGCTTCAATTAACAATGTTAAAATGATTACAATAGAAACATAACTTGTTATAAATAAAAAAAAATCAGTTTTCTAAAGTCAATATTGTAAATTCCATCTATTGCTGCATCAATTTATTGTTGCTAGACTGGAATATAGAGCCTCAATTAACCATGTTAAAATTATTAGAAAGGAAGCATAAATTGTTATAAACAAAAAACAAATTTTGTTTTCTAAGAATAGGGCCACTGCAGATCCCTTTGGAGGGGTAGGCAGAGGGGTAGAATCCCCCCAAATTCATGTTCATTAAAGGTCTTCATCATGATCCCTGCATTGTTTCAGGTGCTATCTCGCTCGCATCAAAAGAGCAGTGGCAGAAAAACAATAACGTGGCTCCAGCGTAAATGGAGTTTCTACAATAGAATGTGCAGCAACTCTGCAGTTCAGGGTGAGAAGGTTCTAGGCCCATTTTCCATATTTTATCTCGATGTACATGGAAGATGAGTCTTGCATGTTCATGCCTGTTAGGCGCCATATAACCTTTTCAGTGTGTTGGTGCGCCATAAAACCCAAATTAATTCAATTCATCATGATCCCTGCATTGTTTCAGGTGCTATCTCGCTCGCATCAAAAGAGCAGTGACAGAAAAACAATAACGTGGCTCCAGCGTAAATGGAGATTCTACTATAGAATTTGCAGCAACTCTGCAGTTCAGGGTGAGAAGGTTCTAGGCCCATTTTCCATATTTTATCTCGATGTACATGGAAGATGAGCCTTTCCATGTTCATGCCTGTTAGGCGCCATATAACCTTTTCATGTGTTGGTGCACCTTAAACCACATTCAATTCAATTCAATTCTCTTTTCTAAGCTCAATATTGTAAATTCCGTCTACCAATGCATCAATTTATTGTTGCTAGATTGGAATATATAGAGCCTCAATTAACAATGTTAAAATGAGTACAATGAAAGCATAACTTGCTATAAACAAAAAACAAATTTTGTTTTCTAAGCTCAATATTGTCAATTTCATCTTATCAATGCATCAATTTATTGTTGCTAGACTGGAATATAGAGCTTCAATTAACTATGTTAAAATGATTACAATGGAAGCATAACTTGCTGTAAACAAAAAACATATTCTGTTTTCTAAGCTCAATATTATTAATTCCGTCTATCAGTGCATCACTTTGTTGTTGCTAGACTAGAATATAGAGCCTCAATTAACACTTTTAAAATGATTACAATGGAAGCATAACTTGCTATAAACAAATGATTTTTCTTCGCTCAATATCTATTGACAATGTTAAAGTGACTCAAGTAACAGCAGAACTTCTTATAGATTCAAAACAAATGCTGTTTTCTAACCTCAATATTGTAAATTCCATCTATCCATGCATCAATTTATTGTTGCTAGACTGGAATATAGAGCCTCAATTTACAATGTTAAAATGATTACAATGAAAGCATAACTTGCTATAACAAAACAACAAATTTTGTTTTCTAAGCTCAGCCTTGTAAATTCCATCTATCAATGCATCAATTTGTTGTTGCTAGACTGGAATATAGAGCCTCAATAAACAAATGTTAAGCTGATTACAATGGAAGCATAACTTGCTATAAACAAAAAGCAAATTGTGTTTTCTAAGCTCAATATTGTAAATTCCATCTATTCGTGCATCAATTTATTGTTGCAAGACTGGAATATAGAGCTTCAATTAACAATGTTAAAATGATTACAATAGAAACATAACTTGTTATAAATAAAAAAAAAATCAGTTTTCTAAAGTCAATATTGTAAATTCCATCTATCGCTGCATCAATTTATTGTTGCTAGACTGGAATATAGAGCCTCAATTAACCATGTTAAAATGATTACAATGGAAGCATAACTTGATATAAACAAAAAACAAATTCTGTTTTCTAAGCTCAATATTGTAAATTCCATCTAACAGTGCATCAATTTATTGTTGCAAGACTGGAATATAGAGCCTCAATTAACCATGTTAAAATGATTACAATGGAAGCATAACTTGATATAAACAAAAAACAAATTCTGTTTTCTAAGCTCAATATTGTAAATTCCATCTATCGATGCATCAATTTATTGTTGCTAGACTGGAATATAGAGCCTCAATTAACAATGTTAAAATGATTAGAATGGAAGCATAACTTGTTATAAACAAAAAACAAATTCTGTTTTCTAAGAATAGGGCCACTGCAGATCCATTTGGAGGGGTAGGCAGAGGGGTAGAATCCCCCCCAAATTCATGTTCATTAAAGGTCTTCATCATGATCCCTGCATTGTTTCAGGTGCTATCGCGCTCGCATCAAAAGAGCATTGGCAGAAAAACAATAACGTGGCTCCAGCGTAAATGGAGTTTGTACGATAGAATTTGCACCAACTCTGCAG
>JAWPHD010019679.1:0-34724 GCA_037043455.1 Cyrtodaria siliqua | reverse complement strand
ATGTATGTATATGTGGTACAGTAGAACATAAATTGCATATTTTAAGGATTTATTTTTTATCTGCGACTTTGTAAATATGACGTTATTCAGTGATTTTTGTTGACATTTTTTACATAATTTATGTCGATTGAAGTCGTATGCTAGTAAAAGAAGGTCTCTGTGATACGGGATTTCAAGTGTTCACCCTAACGTACAACACAATACAGAATGTATCATAATTAGTCTATGTCATATTTGGACTATGCTTTAAATGACAAATAACAGGATGGTATCACAGCTGTCCGTGCTTAAATAGCAAACATTCAGCGCTTCTCTATGCGTCTGGTCCGACATATTTTCCCTGGATAAGGGACAGCAGGCATCTCCTGTAGTAGCCGCTACACTCGCTGGCAACCGCGTCGTACAGAGACGTTCCGTAAACCTCCTCATATGCTTTTTTCACCCAGCATAGATCCTCCTGAAATATTAACATATAATTTATTTATGTTGGCGCCATATAACCTTTTCGTATTGGTGCGCCGTAAAACCACCATTCAATATTTCATATAAAGTCTTGATCCAAAATAGTTCATCCTGAAACATAAATAAATTATTCATGAATACTTAAGGTAATCTTTCTTGAATTATAGTTTTAAAATAAATGGAATGTAGGCATATAACCAAATCTTAATTATTGAAAGTTCTGAAAAAAGAAAAAAAACAAGGTGAAAGAATTATCAAAATCTGACGATAAACAAAGAAGATATGACATTTTAAAGAGTGTTCTTAAAAGGACATGGGGCCGCCATCATGAGTATGGCGTCATAGTTCTAAGTTACCATATATTGCATACTGATAAAGCAAACAAATAACTGCAAATTAATGCACAATTCTTAACTGATTATAAAATGCATTATTCCACTTTAGTATACTTAATTTTTTCATACATTTGCAATTATTTTCTTTGTTGTAAATCAGTAAATTATCATATACCAGTCTAAATGTAGAGAAATATAAATCGGTCATGTGTCCCATCGAGCGATTTATATAACAGGTTCATGTGCATAATATTATAAACACAGTCACAGACATATTAACATATTTGTTATTAGGTCTGTGACACAATGCATGAATTACATATGGTACATGGCTTAATTGTGAACTTTGGCAAAATGGTTACTCCAAGATGGACTTACCTCGGATCTGGAGATGATAAGCCGGATAAGCTCGTCGTCATCAGTCCCGAAACCTGCCATGGCATTGTGTAATCTCTCTGCGAAGTATTTTGCCTTATCCTCTGTTATTTTCACTGAAAAACATTTGATTAACATATGTGGTGTTTTATGCATTGAATGATTCGAAATAGGCAGATTTCAACCGTGGGCATGTTCCTCTTAATGTAGTCAAGTATGTTGGATATTGAGTACACCGCTGCGGGTTCGAATCCCAGTGGGAGCTCGACTTGTAAGTGAGGAAGTGTCGATTCTTACGGATGGCGGGAGTTGTACCGTACTGGTTCTACCCAGAAAAGTGAGTGGTCTGCCTTTCTCTACAAAAAATCGACTATCATACATAGCCTTACATGTGTTAAAGTCGTAAAACACCATACAAACAAACAAACAAACAAACACTTTTGAAATTATTCTTCTTATTTAAGACTGAATGGTTATTTAATTTCGAAGATTTTTTTTCTTTTCTTTTAATTAATTTTGAGATCATTTGTCTTGCATGAGGAAATACCCTACCGAGAGGTAAGGTTTCCATTTAGTAAGTTTGCGAGTTAAAAATCCTGCATCACTTCCCTACTGCAAATCTACTCCTCCTTCCCACACATCCATATCTGAGAGAACCCCTAATGTCTTAAGGCAGATTGTGAGTGTTTTAGTTAATAAACGTGGCCATACTCCCAGCATTTACTGATTCCCATGCATATACTGATTCATATGTTTCTATCGCTTAGACTTATTCCCATGTACCCATTTCACAGACTGGCTCCCATGTATCTATCTCCCAGACTCATTCCCATGTACTATTTGTCCAGACTGATTCCTATATCTCTATCATCCAGACTGATTCCCATGTATTTATCTCCCAGACTGATTCCCAAGTATCTATCTCCCAGACTGATTCCCAAGTACCTATCTCCCAGACTGATTCCCATGTATCTATCTACCAGGCTGGCTCCCATGTATCTATCTCCCAGACTGGTTACTCAGCTTGATGATTCCTCTATGGTTCAAAGACTGTATTAAGAAGAGACTCCAAGTCACTTAGTATGCGAGTCGAGTTACTATGGTAGATGTTCGATCACCGGACTTATACTTCCTTGACGAACAATGTCTTGTCTCTTTCAAGTATACCGGAAATACTCACCGACTGCCAAGTATCCGTCTTTCAAATCGGAGCTCATCTCGGATTCAATGTCCTCCTGCAGAGTTACACCTTCCCGTAACACCTTGTATTGTTCAACTATTTCCCGGAGTTGTGTATAACTGTTCGGACACAGGACGGAGTTAAAGTCGCACTCATCTGTCCCAAACTGTCCAGCGCCAGCCTGTCAGTAAGGACGAATAATTTATAAATAACTCCCATAACATAGTATCTTCTTTTTTTTTAAATAAATGCTTTTAAGATATTTCCAACACATTTAAAAAATGCATACTGTACAAAACTGTTCTTTATCAATGTAGCATATGTGATTACGGAAGCCATTTCAAGGACTATTTTCGGCAGTTTAATTGTTATTAACCGTCTGTTTATAACTATCTATACAGTACACAAATTACCGACAAAATATTCGACTAAATAAAAGTACATTTCACCAAAATATATGATACTGTGGAGTTTAAACATACATCAACGAGTTTCTGGGCTGCTTCCTTTGCGTTGTCTTCATCCACACCAGCATCCTCATCTCGGGCTGCCTCGGCAAGGGAATACAGCATACGTCCCAGGTAGCCACTGACGTCATCATTTATATCTTCTTGCAGTTCCCTGTCGTACTCTTAAAATATAGGGGGAACCATCTCTTCATACAATAAACAAAATTGATAACTTTCACATTTTTCAATTTTTCTTTTTGAAATTTGGCAGACATACAAACATGATGATTCGGATATATTGACACATTCATTACATTAATGGCGGCTTAGATAAAAAAAAACTTAAGTGTACAACCCTATAAAACTAAAAAATGCAAAAATCAGGTAAAACCAACAATTCTAAACTTTTTTTCATCAAATTTATTGAAAGAAAACGTAATATATAGATTGTAAACACAACACAATAATGAAATTTAATTGTAACACAAAAACAGTTGATCTATTTTGGCAAGTTTTTTTCAATAAATTTGATGAATTGTTTTGATTTTTGAAAAGTGTTTTTCATGATCATTGGTTACTTTTCAATTGTGTTCTCAAAAGAAACTCAAATGAAGTCACACAATTTAAAGTAAAAAATTATCACCTTTCTTTTCTCGGTCATTTATTAAATTATTTATCAAATGCAAAATAATTATTGTTGTAATTTATTAAAAAAATATTCTATTTTCAAAACTCGAAATATAAAAGAGATGGATATTGCCGTGACCTTTAATGATTATACATGACACGACATATTGTCAAGACATATTGCCTTAACCTTTAATGTTCATGCGAGACACACCATATTGCCTTGACCGTCAATGTTCATACGAGACATAACATATTGCCTTGACCGTCAATGTTTATACGAGACACAACATATTGCATTGACCGTCAATGTTTATACGAGACACAACATATTGCATTAACCTTTAATATTTATGCAAGACACAACATATTGCCTTGACTGTCAATGTTTATACGAGACACAACATATTGTATTGACCATAAATGTTTATACGAGACACAACATATTGCATTAACCTTTAATATTTATGCAAGACACAACATATTGCCTTGACTGTCAATGTTTATACGAGACACAACATATTGTATTGACCATAAATGTTTATACGAGACACATCATATTGACCATCAATCTTTATAAGAGACATAAGATATTGCATTGACCATCACTGTTAATACGATACACAATATATTGACTTGACCGTCAATGTTTATACAAGACACAGCATATTGCACTGACTGTCAATGTTTATATGAGACACATCATATTGCCTTGACCGTCAATGTTTATACGAGACACAACATATTGCCTTGACCGTCAATGTTTATACGAGACACAACATATTGCCTTGACCATCAATGTTTATACGAGGCACAACATACTGCCTTGACAGTCAATGTTTATACGAGACACAACATATAACCTTGAACGTCAATATTTATACGAGATACAACATATTGCCTTGACAGTCAATGTTTATATGAGACACAACATATTGCCTTGACCATCAATGTTTATACGAGACACAACATATTGCCTTGACAGTCAATGTTTATACGAGACACAACATATTGCATTGACCCTCAATATTTATACGATACACAACATATTACATTGACCGTCAATGTTTATATGGGACACAACATATTGCCTTGACCATCAATGTTTATATGCGACACAACATATTGCCTTGATGGTCAATATTTATACAAGACACAACATATTGCCTTGTTCGTCAGTGTTTATATGCAACACAACATATTACCTTGACCGTCAATGTTTATATGAGACACAACATATTGCCTTGACCATCATGTTTATACGAGATACAGCATATTGCCTTGACTGTCAATGTTTATACGAGACACAACATATTGTCTTGACCGTCAATGTTTATATGTGACACAACATATTGCCATGACTGTCAATGTTTCTTATGAGACACAACATATTGCCGTGACCTTCAATGTTTATATAAGACACAACATATTGCCTTGACAGTCAATGTTTATACGAGACACAACATACTGCATTGACCTTCAATGTTTATATAAGACACAACATATTGCCTTGACAGTCAATGTTTATACGAGACACAACATATTGCCTTGACCTTCAATATTTATACTAGACGCAACATATTACCTTGACAGTCAATGTTTATACGAGACACAACATATTGCCTTGACCCTCAATATTTATATTAGACACAACATACTTCATTGATCGTCATTGTTTATATGGGACACAACATAGTGCCTTGACCGTCAATGTTTATATGCGACACAACATATTGCCTTGTGCGTCAATGTTTATACGAGACACAACATATTGCATTGACCTTCAATATTTATATAAGACACAACATATTGCCTTGACAGTCAATGTTTATACGAGACACAACATATTGCCTTGACCCTCAATATTTATATTAGACACAACATACTTCATTGATCGTCATTGTTTATATGGGACACAACATAGTGCCTTGACCGTCAATGTTTATATGCGACACAACATATTGCCTTGTGCGTCAATGTTTATACGCAACACAACATACTGCATTGACCTTCAATGTTTATACGAGACACAACATATTGCCTTGACCGTTAATGTCTATATGCGACACAACATATTGCCTTGACCATCAATGTTTATACGCGACACAACATATTGCCTTGATGGTCAATATTTATACAAGACACAACATATTGCCTTGTGCATCAATATTTATATGAGATACAACATATTGCCTTGACCGTCAATGTTTATACGAGACACAACATATTGTATTGATCGTCAATGTTTATACACGACACAACATATTGCCTTGACCGTCAATGTTTATACGAGACACAACATATTGCCGTGACCTTCAATATTTATACTAGACGCAACATATTACCTAGACTGTCAATATTTATACGCGGCACAACATATTATCTTGATCGTCAATGTTTATATGCGACACAACATATTGCCTTGACCGTCAATGTTTATACGCGACACAACATATTATTCCTTGACCGTAAATGTTTATATGAGACACAACATATTGCTGTGATCTTCAATGTTTATACGAGACACAACATATTGCCGTGACCTTCAATGTTTATATGCGACACAAATATTGCCTTGACCGTCAATGTTTATATGAGACACAACATATTGCCTTAACCATCACGTTTTATTCGAGACATAACATACTGCCATGACCGTCAATGTTTATATGAGACACAACATATTGTCTTGACCGTCAATGTTTATATGAGACACAACATATTGCCTTGACCTTCAATATTTATACGAGACACAACATATTACCTTGACCGTCAATATTTATACGCGACACAACATATTACCTTGACCGTCAATGTTTATACTCGACACAACATATTGCCTTGACCGTCAATGTTTATACGCGACACAACATATTGCCTTGACCGTCAATGTTTATATGAGACACAACATATTGCCGTGACCTTCAATGTTTATACGAGACACAACATATTGCCATGACCTTTAATGTTTATACGTGACACAACATATTGACTTGACCGTCAATGTTTATATGAAACAAAAACATATTGCTTTGACCGTCAATGTTTATATAAGACACAACATATTGCCGTGACCTTCAATGTTTATACGAGACACAACATATTGTTTTGACCGTCAATGTTTATACGCGACACAACATATTGCCTGACCGTCAATGTTTATATATGACACAACATATTGCCTTGACCGTCAATGTTTATATGAGACACAACATATTGCCGTGACCTTCAATGTTTATACGCGACACGATGACTCAGTGAAGTAAATACGTGTACATAAGGTAGGTATAAAAGTCGTACAGGAAATGTATAATTCACAAAACACAGATTACCAAAACTACATATATAAAACAACAAATATATAAAACAACAAATATACCCAGGAAAAATGTGTTGATCTGCCTCTACGACATAAATGGTCTAATATGTGCTAACAGACGAAAACACCATTCAAACAAACGAAAAACAAACGAACGTTTTGGTCGAGAGATAAAGAAATAAGAAGACTCGCCATCTAGAGGGTATAAAGTGCTTACTGCTTTTATAACACGCCTTGATTTCTTCGATTTCACTATTATTTCTCGTGCACAGAATGCCGACCAGCGTAAATTCATCTGTACCCGCACCCTGTAATACAAGACAAAGCGTGACAATGATGGAAGATCAGCGTGAATTATCTACATATATGCATGCGTTCCCTATAATACAAAGTGACAATGGTGAAAATGGACATTATTTCTCTCGTAGTAAATCTAATCTCAACCGGGTACTATCTTTTCAAAGCCCCACGCCTATTATATATGAGGCGAAGCATATTAGTACCAGTATTAAACAGCAACGTAAACACACAAACTAACTGAATTGAATTGGGGTTTTAAGGCGCACCAACACACGAAAAGGTTATATGGCGCCTAACAGGCATGAACATGCCAGGCTCATCTTCCATGTACATCGAGATAAAATATGGAAAACGGGCCTAGAACCCTCTCACCTTGAACTGCAGAGTTGCTGCAAATTCTATCGTAGAAACTCCATTTACGCTGGAGCCACGTTATTGTTTTACTAACAAATGCTCCCAATAATATAATAGGGAATTAACGCACACTGAAACTATGAATATTTTAAAGCCAAGTTCATTTGTTTTGAATAAAAGCATTACAAAATTCACCGGTCTTTTTGGGCATACCGAGGAAATGATAACCCGTGCACCAACTATACTGTAAGTCACAGACAACCATTGATTTTCTCATAGGCCTGCATTATAGCGTTTAGGGCTACCCCGATTTCCCTATACATGGCACCCCTTGCCTGAAATTTACATCCAAACGACATATAACGAAGAACTTTTTCTCAAAGCGAATTCAATGAAAAGTTAGTCTTACTCCGAAGTAACTCACCCCTAGTTTTGCAGTTTTTTTCCAGCCAAATGTCAACGTGTACGTACTTTCATTTTTCAGTCATAATTTTAACAAATAACTACACAAATATGTGTTAAATGTTCCATTTTGAAGAAAACAATTCTCAAGTTGTTTTATTTCAGTCATTATTTTTATGCAATCCACGACTTCACATTGGTAAATATTAGTCTCGGATTTCCTACACTTTTTTTTGACCAATCACAGTCTGTTTTATTTAGTAGACACGGACCTGTACATCGTTTTTTAGCTCTACTGGCCAACGGCCAGCAGAGCTTATGGGATGGCGAGTTGTCCGTCTTCCGTCCGTCCGTCCGTCGTCCGTCGTTAACTTTTGTCTCGTTAAGACGATAGGGCCTTCATTTTTCATCCGATCTTTAACAAACTTTAACAGGTTGTTAATATCAATGAAAGCTCGGACAAGTTCGAAAACCAGCCAGATCGAACCAGTAACAGCGGAGTTATGGCCCTTGACTTAGTTAAAAATGCTATATGTTGCCTCGTTAAGACGATAGGGCCTTCATTTTTCATCCGATCTTTACCAAACTGCACCAGATTGTTAATATTAATGAAAGCTCGGACAAGTTCGAAAACCAGCCAGATCGAACTAGTAACAGCGGAGTTATGACCCTTGACTTAGTTAAAAATGCTATATGTTGCCTCGTTAAGGCGATAGGGCCCTCATTTTTCATCCGATCGTTACAAAACGTTACCAGATGTTAATATCAATGAAAGCTTGGACAAGTTTAAAAACCAGCCAGATCGGACCAATAACAGCGGAGTTATGGCCCTAGGTTTAGTTAAAAATGCTATATTTTGCCTCGTTAAGACGATAGGGCCTTCATTTTTCATCCGATCTTTACTAAACTGTACCAGATTGTTACTATCAATGAAATCTTGGACAAGTTCGAAAACCAGCCAGTTCTGACCAGCAACATCAGAGTTATAGCCCTTGATTTAGTTAATAATTCTATATTTTGCCTCGTTAAGACGATAGGGCCTTCATTTTTCATCCGATCTTTACCAAACATTACCAGATTGTTAATATTAATGAAAGCTTGGAAAAGTTCGAAAACCAGCCCGATCGGACCCGCAACAGTGGAGTTATGGCCCTTGATTTAGTTGAAAAAAGGTATATTACGATAGGGTCTTGATTTTTCGTCCGATCTTTACCAAACTTTACCAGATTGTTAATATAAATGAAAGCTCGGACAAGTCTGAAAACCAACCAGATCGGACGAGTAACAGCGGAGTTATGGCCCTTGATTTAGTTAAATATGCTATATTTTGCCTCGTTAATACTACGATAGGGCCTTCATTTTTCATCCGATCTTTACCAAACTTTACCAGATTGTTACTATCAATGAAAGCTCCAACAAGTTTCAAAACAGCCAGATTGGACCATTTACACCGGAGTTATGGCCCTTGATTTTCTGAAATATGCTATATTTCGGCCTCATTAAGAAGAAAGGGCCTTCATTTGGCCAGATTTCAGTGAAACTTTTCAAGGATGATCAGTACCAAGCCTAGTTGTACATATCGTCACTGTGTTCCAGTTGAATGATTTTGGTGGAGTCCCTTTAAAGGTTTTAATACACAAACTTTGTCTGGACTAGTTCTCCTGAACCCCTGGCTGGATTTTAACGAAACTTGATAAGGATGATCAGTATCAGGTCTAGTTGTGCAAATCATTGCCATGTTTCGGTTGAATGATTTTTGGCAGAGTTATGGCCCTTTAAAGGTTTTAATACACAAACTTTGTCAGGACTAGTTCTCCTGAACGCCTCCCCACATTTCAACGAAACTTTACAGGGATGATCAGCAGCAAGCATAGTTGTTCATATCATCGTGGCATTCTGGTTAACAGATTTTTGGTGGAGTTGTGGCCCTTTAAAGTTTTTTTATACACAAACATTTTCCGGGCTAGTTCTCCTGAACCCCTGACTGGATGTTAACAAAAACTTGACAAGGATGATCAGTATCAAGCCTAGTTGTGCATATCATCACCATATTCGTGTTGAATTATTTTTGGCAGAGTTATGGCCCTTTAAAGGTTTTAATAGCCAAACGTTGTCCAGATTAGTCTCTTCTGAATTCCTTGCTGGATTTCAAAGAATCTTGATGGGGATGATCAGTACCAAGCCTAGTTGTACCTGTCATTGCCGTGTTGTGGTTGAATGAATTTTGGCAGAGTTATGACCCCTTAAAGGTTTTAATACACAAACTTTGTACAGACTAGTTCTCCTGAACCTCTTGCTGGATTTCAACGAAACTTGTCAGGGACAATCAGTACCAAGCCTAGTTGCGTATATCATCACCATGTTCTGGTTGAACGATATTTGAAAGAGTTATGGCCCTTTATACATAAACTTTATCTAGAGCCAGTAGAGCGTCCACAGGCCCTCTTGGGCCTCTTGTTTCTCACCCTTATGGGAATGGTAGCGGTACACAGCCTGTCGGGAAAATTCGCGTTGTTTTGCCTTAAATCGGGAATTTTTCACAATGAAACAAAAAACAATAGTGTATTCTTAAATACTTTGCAAACGCATTACCATGTATACATTCTCTTGTAGTATTTCATTACCCTCACCTAAAATTACCGTCACCTAAAAGAATATATGTTCCCCATTCTTCTGTTTAATTTTTCACTCTTAAATATTTAACAAAATAACAGCAACAACAGCAAATTGGGGGATTGGGATTTTTTCCATTCCAATTGGGGAAAAAAACCATACTTTTTGTCATTGGGAATGGTATCGTGTTTCCGAACCACTTGTATAAGAGCAAGAAAAGTATAACGCATGCGTTATATGTAGACGATTTTTAATAATGGGTTAGTTTGTGGAGGCTTTGTTCAAATCACATACCTGTAGTCGTCGATATGGAGATGACAGGAAGGTAAAGTGAAGAATTAAAAACTGTATGAATACAGATAAGTTTTTATTTGGTCTTAGGTATACATTATTATAGATGTTAAAGGGAACATATTCAAGTATTTTCAATTGAACGATTTACACCTGAGCTATTACAAAGGGAATTTAAGTGACCATGCTACAATATAATATAAAAGTCAGATTTACTTAAATTTTACAAGTGATTATCATATGGGCCCTATTTATGTTTTAGTTGTATTCAGGCTCAAAACCGCTTCGGAGTTATTTATTAATAAGCATTTTTCATATACTGAACATTGGGACCCTGCTTTAATTAGGCTTATGTACTATATACACAATAGGTTTCGTCTAGAAAAACACACACATATACGTACGTTAAATTTTCAACTAATAACATAACATAGAAGAAGTGTATACTTACTTTCATCGCGTCATGGAGCAGTTTGGCGTCATACTCCCTGGGGGGCATCATCATACCCACGAGCGTTTGTTCCAAATCCCCAGTACACTCATAGATCAACTCGTCCAACAGAGGCTGCAATTTTAATAATCACGTTTAATTCCGGTCGGTGAAAATGCTCGAGCCTCACACAATCTCAATGAATTGCAGTACGCAGAGGAACAGGCGAATATATGCAGATAAATTGAATCGAATAAACTGAGAAAACATGATCATATGTTATCAAACCTGCTGTTTTATTATAAATCTATTTTAAAAAAACATCAAAAGAGTGTCCTTCAGAATAGGCCGACCGTTGCCTATACCTTCGGTAAACGGCCCCGATTTAAAAATGCCTTGTTGAGATTAAGTGTATTACGTGTATTTACATTTGTTTCTGCCATTATACTTTTTTCCTGGAAATGACGTATAAATTGATTGGCATTAGACGTCATTAATTTTTTTAGATAATAGGCATGTATATGTATTGTATGGCCTTTGATTCCCCACATCTAGCCTTGACCTTTAACTTGCAGACCTGCACGCGACACAAAGGGCATGTTGAGATACATATGTGTACAAAGTTTGATTATCTCAGTTCGTTTGAAATTAGACCCTGTCTACGGACAGACAGAAGAAATAAACGTGTATTAACTAGAACTGTAAAACGTTGTTGAACGAAGAAATGCTAAGCTCAGTTCGGTAGATAATATGCAACGGAAGTTTAGAAAAAACGCAAACAATAAACTTGTCCCTCTCGAGCACATTATTATACAATAGTCTGAATAAAATCTTACCTTTCCAAATGATTGTCCATATTTATCTGCTAGATAGTTTCTCTGCTGGACGTTAAGATTAACCAGCACTTCTACAATGGCCTCTTCGTTGGTTCCTACATAAACATAAATTAAAAAGTTTTTTGTTAGACCCAGTCTTACGTCCACATTATACAATTTAGAGTGTAGTTGTTTTTATTCAATGATAGCATCGAAAAATCATAGAATTTATAACGTGTTTAAGTATATAATTTTGATTTTAAACAGTTGTTTGGTGTTTAGCGTCATTTTCCAGCAAATTTTAGGCTATTTATGACGGTCGGGGTAGAATCAGTATTGTATATACCTCCCGCCATCCGTAAGAATAGACACTTTCTCACTTAATCCAACGAATACAATCATTAAAATGCGTTTTAGATTCATATTCAATGTGCATTAACTAGCTAAACTAGGACCAATTATCCGCACGATTTAATTATCGTTAATGAAATAGATGGTCTGGAAAAATAGACGACTCATCTAATTTTGTTGTATACATCATTAATAATAATTCATATGATACTTAAACAATCTTGTAAATTCTTGTTTTTTTGATAGCAGTACACTTTATTTGAATTATAGGTACAACTGCTGGCAATATAATCCTCATTTAAACTAATATTTATGATTTGGCAACAAAAAACGCAACTGAGATGTCGAACTTTCTCGACCGAACATTAACAATATTTAACCGATAAGTAATAAGCGGCTGAATGAAATGCATAGGAAACTGAAGCAAATTATGAATGTTTTCATTTGAATTTGGGATGTACACCAAACTTTCTTCTAGATCGCCTCCAGTCCCTTTAAGCAGTTATTCGATCATAAAGTTATGGGTATATACCACATCCGTCCATGGCATCCTTCAGCTTTTCAGCTTCCTCACTAGCCTCCTCATCTGTGAAGTGTCGGTCTCCATATATGGTTGCCTTAAATACAAAATGTGAATTATTAAAAGTTACTTCTATCAAGATGCCTTGTATAAACATGAAGTCCTTTCTTCTTAGTCACGGTTCATCGATTATAAGTTGATTGATTGAGTGATTGATTGATTATTTTATCCGTGTTTTCATGATATAATTGTATTGATATATATGTAAATATATGTTGCAACATGCGTGACGTATGGCGTTCATATATATGAACCTCAGTGAATTAAAGAAGTTGAAGTTGACGTTATTTATAAAAAATATACTAACAACTCGTCGACTTCTCAAATGAAACAAAAGCATAGTTTGCATCGTATTTATTAAACTGCAGACAAAACGTACGTGCGTGCGTACATAATATTACGTCTGAACAAAACATATTTTATTGCACTTTCTTTGTAAGTATGCAAATGGGACGGTCCACGAGTTCTTACAAAATTAGTTAGGCCCTTCCCAGTACAATTGAACAAGAGTACTGTTATGGCTATAGTATACTCGGAAAAAAAGTTTTGGACCAGGGTATATAAAGTCATATAAAAATAAAACTGGTGGACAAAATTTAAGTATCTTTTTTTAGTAACCAAGGTCTACCCTACCCGGTTAATTTGGTACCAGAAACATTAAAATCCAAACAATATTTGATTTAAAAAAAATATCGCGAACACACAAAGGGTCTGTAAAAAATGTTGCAAAGTCCATACAAAGTAACAGTTACGGACAAATTCGAGTAACCAGTAAAAAGATTATTATTTTTTCGCAAACTTTCATTGTAAACGATAATTATTGTTGATTGTTGATCTATTGTGAATTATCAACTGAGATAATAAGGGTTATGGTCGAATGTCATGGATCAGCGATCATTGTACGGGTTCGAACACTGCCATGGTCCAAAACTTCTTTTACAGAGTATATATACAAGTTACAATTGTAGTTGTAAACAGTTGTCACGATAGTTGGGTGAAAGAAAAGGGAAAAAATGAAATGGAGGAGAAAAAGACAATATGTTTTAATAAGAAAACGTAGGGTCAGTCCGAACACACTGCTGAGTTGTTGTATACACTATTATTCAATGCCATTTATTCAGGCAGTGTATGGAGCGGTGCGTGCGGCAAAATTATTCTTGACTGCGAGGTAGCGAGGTAAATTCAAGAGAATTCATTGACCAAATATCATAAACATCATGTTTCAACTAAAATGGTAGGGGATGCGCATATTGCATTTCTGTTTGTGGACTGTGTGGTAATAATTTGCATTGTAGTCTGAGTCATAAGTTCATAACAGATATTTGTTTTACATTTGATATCGTTTTATATCAATTTCTTGGCTATTTTCATTTATAGGCGTAACTAGAATGTTGCCTGGACGATTTAGTGTATAGGTAGATAGATAGATTCACAATTCCGCGCATGTTTTTTCCCCTCATCAGAACCATTCGTTAAAAAGACCCCCATCTACTCATACGTTCCAATCCATTTAATCATATAAGCTGTATTTTGAATCATTGAATCGTATTTTTTTTGTAATAAATATGTTCAAACCAAACAAGTCCGTTGTATGTACCATGATTCATATAGATAAGCCAGTCACGTCGCAGTGCGCTCCAGGCGATTGCCAACTGTACGCTACACCACTTCAATATACACATTTTACCCTTGATGTACACTTATTTCCATCATGTGTAAGTTGTATATATATATATAACTACCGAGGCGTAGATTATCTTTCGTCTCAAGCTAAGCTAGAAAGCAAGTCAACCCACACTCTATTTGCAATTCTATTCATCCACACATTACATATCACGAATAGTAATGTTAAATACTTATGATACGATCTCAGGATGTATTTTTTAAGATGTTTTATAGGTCATGTTGTAACTCGACATGTTATTAGCCTTAAATGTGTTAAGAATTCAGACATGTCATTTTAAGAATAGTTTACATCATATCTATCACTCAAGATCGGGATGTGTTTGTTTTGTTTGAATTGTGTTTACTTTTTTAACTCGTTCACTTATACACCGCACCACATGTGTAAACATATGTGTAAACTGCACTGCTGCAGCGAATATTCGAACATTAAAATTCACAGCTTATGAATTGAGAAAAAACTTTTTTTTTAAAGAAACTAACCCGACAAATAACGGCAAAATTACACTACAAAACCGTTTATCAAAACTTTATCCAGGTGTTCAGGTCATATTATAATGTATGTATGTGCCGATTAAAAGTATAGGGTTATTCACGTTGTTTTTTTTGTTAACATACCCGTGACCGAATATGCGTAAATTGAATAATGAGTTGGTAACTCATAATTCGACGCTCCAGTTTTGGAGTTTGGACTTGCTGGTTAAAGCCGTTTATACTGTGTCTACAGAGTTTGTATTCTCAAACTATTTACATCGTCGTCAGAAGGTTTAGGAACGGTGTACATCTGTTGTAACATGTCTGTTGATGATGGGTACTTTGCTTAATGACATTGCGTTCTGTCCATCAGGAGAAGAAACTAGGTATATTCTTCAATTAAGTATATATGTTCGTTTTTTGTTTTGCTTTACGTGTTCAAATTAACACAACTCCAAATAAATATTTTCATATTCGACTTCAATGTCCTACTAATGCAATACTATCAAATGTTAAGTGCATAAACCCTGAAGGTAAAGTAAATACTTATTTGTGATCGAACTGGTATATTTATACTTGACAAAGCAAACCCTAAGGGAAAAATCTGCCGCGTTAAAGGAATGCCTACGTTATCTTTCAGTATGCAAATAATGCTTAAAGGGACACATGTCAGTCTTGAAATATGTATGAACACCCTCATTAATCCAGTATCATTTTGACACTTAAACGGCTTGCATATAGTTAAATAAAATGAAAGGTAACACAATTTTCTGTTTGTATGTTATTTACTTCTACCATAGGGTTAAATATAATATTATAGCAATATAATCAACAATAAGTAATATTCCTTGAACTTTTCAAATTATTATTAATAGTAGACATTTGCATCTCTGTCAATATTGATTGCAAATATTCAAGTTACGAAGAACACATTTTGAGGCAACGCGAGGTAAAAAAAGATTGCCGTGTGTCCGTTTAAGGTAAATATCTGCCGCGTGTCCCTTTAAGGTAAATATCTAAATTGAATTCATCAACACAGTATAGATTATTTAGAGCCTCCCCAGAGAGAGGGGAAGGATACATAGGAATCCGGGAACCTGCCCTACTCGTATTATCGAATAGATTGAATAGATTCCTATGGTTCTTTAACGTGCTCGGAGGATAGACCGATACGCCCGGTTTACGTCCTCATCCGACGAACGAGTAAATATATCTTAAGTCCATCGTAAGTCTAAAATTAGCTTAAGTATGACAGTTGTTTGTTATATGGTATTAATATACCAGCATTACCGTATGTTAACATTCTATCCTGTTTACATAAAAGAACCACACCCATGCTACATGCCACGCACATGTTACATGCCACGCCCATATTAGATCATGTTGCGGGTGATGTTGCATCCGTGACATACATGTACGTTAGGTTTACCACAGCTAGCAACTGTATGTAAATATATATGTATCTATGGTTTGGCGTCGCTTTTAATACTATTTCAATATATAAGTTGAAGCGAATACCCTCGATTTGTAAGAGGATACTTTTGTAGATGTGTTTTCCAGCATGTATATTCTTACACGATAGTACCACTGTTTATGTGTATATTAAAATGCTCGCCGAATGCGTTCGTTGTGATTTATGTTTTGTTTATTTATGTTCTAAACTGACAATACGTTTTGTTTGCATATGGATGCTCATGATCAATGACCTTGACGATCCGAGAAATGCAAATTCATTCATAATATATAAGTTTGTAGTGAGCAATCAATAAATAAATATGCTTTCCTTGCAAGAATGAGAGTTATACAATATATATTAACGAAATGAAACAGACATGTTTTATTTATTTATAATACAAGAAGAAGAAAAGAAAATGTCTTACCATATTTGTCAGTTGATTTATCTACTCCAAAAAACGCTAAAGGATGCAACTAGCACAGACAGACGACACAACTGCTGGTCCCAAACTGGATTTACCTCCGACAGGTAGCGCTGACAGGTAAGTCACGTGACCAACAGGAATGTACGTATCTAATGGATCATTCCCATTGACAAGTCAGGTGGGGGAGTAATGAAACCGAAAGAATTTAAAGTATTCATATAAAATGATAAATTGAATGACTGTGGTATTTTGACTTTGCTGTAGGAGGGAACATTATGTATGCAATTGTATATGGGGTACAGCAGGCTTTTTCTAGAAGAACCTTACATTTTAAAACTGTTCCAATTTCTGATAAAGCAAAAACAAGTGCCACGTACTCACACATTCACTCACGCTGGCACGCATAAACGCATGCGTCGCACGCACGCACGCTCGCACGCACGCATACTATTAAAAGCGAATTCCTTTCAGCACAGATCTGTATTTATATTTAAGACTTTACTTATGAATTTATGTAAATAATAATAAAAAGAAACATTCTTATATTGTGTCTGAGCGTCCTGTTAGTTTTTCTTCATAACTTGCTTTCTTCTTAACTCATTAATATTAATTATAAGAATAGTATAAAGCGAAGTGCTTTTGAATATTACTAACTGTTGTTAATATTGCAATGCACCAATACTATATATAAACTTTTGGTTGAAAAACGACACAAAATGAAAAGTTAACATTTTATTTGATTATGCAAGCAGGTTTAAAGCCAAAACAATACTAGATGAATAAATTGAGACGTTATCTTTATTAATGCTACTGTCCAGACTATAGTGTACCTATACATTATGAAAAAAAAGAAAAAAAGATATCTTATCAGTCTTATGGCGGAAGGACGTTAAACCTTAGAAAGAAGAAGAAGAAGAACAACAACTTTATCAGTGGTTCATAACTACTTCAAGACTGCCGTGTAAACTTGCTTGGCTTATTATATTATATAAAAGTAGTACTTTTTTTTTAATTAATTGGCCTTGAAGTATTTATGAAGCACTTAAATGACCAGACCACCAGTATCAGTTTGACTTTAAACCTGCTTGGGTATATCTAATTTTCATAATGTGGAGTTTGAAGTTTTCCTTCATTATTCTACCATAGGTTTGACAAGAAACGTGGAATTCGACGAAAACCGGATGTTCAACACACGTTTTACTAAGTGTGAAATTGAACTGTAGGTCAAGGTCATGGAAACATCTGTAACAACTGTGCACATATTGGCAAAGATCCAAGTTATGATATATTGGGGAAACTCCGACATATTTCTTAACTAAAAGTTGACGTTTATCTTTATTAATGCTACTGTCCAGACTACTCCTACCATAAAGCCATGATTTCCATGCCTTGAATGATATGTAGGACCAGATACCGACAACCATACGCACTTTTCCGACGGAGTTTCTAAAGAAATCACGCAATTCCTGCATAAATAACCGCCGTATTTTAAGACTGAACTGACACGTAACAACTCACCAAAGAGAATATTATCTCGTCGATCTATTCAATCTTTTTTAGGACTGCCCATGTTTCAGCAGAGTTTTTGTCTTGAATGTTCAATACTTTTTGAAATATCTCGCGCTGTTCGTTCCGTATTTGGAAACTTAAACCCGCCCGCAACTGACACACAAAAACACGTTAACCTAAAATTATTAGGTGTGTGAGTAGGGGTGTGTGAGTAGGGTTAGGTTAAACCCGCCCACAACTGACACACAAAAACACGTTAACCTAAAATTATTAGGTGTGCGAGTAGGGTTAGGTTAAGTTTCCAAATACGGAACGACACAGTGTTAGATATTTCGAACGGTAAACATTCAGGAAAAATGTCTGCTGAAACATGGACAGTCCTAAAGATAAATGGCCTAGCTGTAGATCGACGAGATATTCTCTTTGGTGAATTTTATGAATGCATGCGTGGTATTTAAGGTTTAGTCCACCGAAATACGGCGGTTGTTTTATGCAGGCGCTGTTTCATTATTTCAGAAACTCTCTCTTGATGGGGTCGATACCTCGCGAAATTGAAAACGCGAGATGGCGATGGCTCTAACAGGATTCCGTAGGTCGATCCTGATACCTTCCTATTCTATAAAGGGTCGCATCGTAGTTCTATGGTAGGTACACACCATACGATACGAGCTGTGGTTATCGCAGCTAATGACATTGTTTCAATGTGGCTACTAATATGACATGGTGGGTGCATATTAAAAATATATATATATATCAAATGAAAATTTACAAATATCATCATAAAAAAAAATCACATAACTACACGTATACGTGCGGATTATCATTTTTATTTAACATTTAACACTTTTTTGGGTTCCATGTAAAGATGTTTGAGATTTTTTGTTCGAACACAATCCCGAATTATGCTCTCTCCGTATTCAGTCATCCAGACGTTACACTATTTAACCCGTAAATGTAATTTTACATACACACACTACAAATTCTTTCATTGTATCAGATATGAATAAAACAATATATCAATTTATGCCCCCGAAGGGAGAGGGCCTATAATCGCACCAATATCGCAGACATAACTTCGAAAGTACTGCAGCACAAGCTCCATAGCGTTGGCACCATGGCAGCTCTTGTTCGTTGTGACAAGCTCATCGTGAAATTGGTGCATACAAGCCCCTATAGCGTGATCCAGCAGCATATTTTGTATAAATCCATTGCATGTACGAAATGTTGCATGAGATTAACAATGGTTTTGGTTTTATTTTGTATTAATTCGTCTGAACTCGGCATATTTTGACGATGGACAAGTAAACTCGTCGCATTCTTCCACAGGAAAAAAAAGTCGCTAGCTTCAAATAAAGCATTAATCTGGGGGTAACTCCGGTTTGTGAGCAACGTATTAACATTACTACCTGGAACATCATTCCCCGATTTTTCAAATAAAGCCTTTTTTTTTTTTAAAGAAATGAAAAATCAAAAGTCACACCTTTGTATACAAGTTGGCACCATTGTCACCAGCTCGGAATTTACGTTGGGACACTTCCGCGTATATCTGCGTTTGGAGCTTGTCCCAATGATTATTTGACCTTAATTAGACACATGCTTGGAACAATTTTCATCATGTAAATATGAAATAAACTGTTCCAAAGGACAATACATAGAGAATAATTAACAACATAAATTTGATACTGAATTTATGTCACGAGGGAAAAAAGTGGTAATTTGGTTTAAAAAACGAGTTCGAAGAACGAGTTTTTTTTAACCAAATTACCACATTTTTCTTCGAACGAGTTTTTTTTAACCAAATTACCACATTTTTCGTCGAGTGATATTAATTCAGTATCAAATTTATGCTGTTAATTATACTGTTTATTATATAACTTTACGTAAATGTTTCCAATTAACAAAACTGCATAGGATTTTAATAAAGACGCTTTAAGCGTATGAAAACATTCTATTCTGTTTCATTTGGCTATTCCATTTACTGTTCTAAACTAATGTTCTAAACATCTATATGAATGTTTGTCTAACTAAAGAAGAAATTAAAACATATTTTAACTTTAAACCAGTGTGTTTTTTAACAAATATGTTAAGAAAGTAGTTCTGGCAAAGTTATATCATCACTAGTGATGATATAAAAAAGCTATCTGGTGACGATATAACTTTTTTTGTGTGATACTAAAATTATGTCATTCATCGTTCAATGTAAATTTATGACAGTTATGTAATAAATACAAATATTATACTCATGAGTATTTTTGGTAAGTCGACGAGCAATGATACTCACAATTAAAAAAAAACTGATTTTTTTTTGTTGTATAAAAGGTACATGTATGAGTAAAATACTTAAAATCTCAGCTTATCTACAGCTCTAGTATACTATAATAATTAAGTAATAGATGGTCTCGTCGAGTTGTTTGATTTAAACATCGAGATGAGCGTAGGCCATCGAGGTGTTTAAATTAACCAAAGAAATGAGATCATACTCTATTTGTTTTGTAGCATGTCTGCCATACACTAACTTCCAATAACTGGTAGTTATAGCATACCATTTATTCTTATATGGGCTATATTCAATTAAACGAGTTACACCTGTGCACATTCAAAGGGAATTTCAGTGACCATGAACTAATCACATTAAATGGGTCCAACATCTTGAACATCATTTTCATCATGATTTATTGATATACATTTATATACACGTACATCATTCTTACTAATAAAATATATTGCATGGAAAACATGTTTAGCAATCATTACAATTATCAATCCAGTATCATTTTGACTTTGAACCTGTTCGCATGTAAATAAATAACATTTTGAGATTGGAAATTTCCTTCCCTATTTTATCATAGGTTTTGATATATTATTGGTGCGATAAACTCGACATTTGGTAATATGCAAAACAACAAATTGCTTTGAACTTTTCCAATAATTAATAGAAATAATTGCAAAAATGCAAGTTATGCAGAAAAAACTAACGGGACGTCGAGAGTTTTAATAAAAATCAAGATTGCTGTCTGTCCTTTTAAAACATGAAGTTATGTTTATCTATAGAGTTACATTTCTTCAGATCTCAAGGTGTAATTAAAAACATTTTTATAAATGTCCAAACGACGTAATAATAACAGATTAAGGAGAATAATGTGGTTTTTTATGCAAATGTATATTCTTTACACAGATTAACACCACACAGAATTTGAGTTTTCCTTTTTCGACATAGCAACCAAGCTTTACAGGAGTGCTCCGGACATCGGAAAAATCTGGTTTAACTGGGAATTCACTCCTGCTTTTAAATAAATTCAACCATTATTAAAATGTCAGGATACTAAATGTATAAAATCAAACGAGTGAATTGACCCCTCTCTACATCTGTGAATGATTTTAACTTGTCCGTATCATAGAATCTTATCTCAATTCCCTACGCGGTTACTCTTTGTTGAACCTCCTTACCACACAACGAGACATAACTTGTGGACAAGAAACTTACTAACGGCTTCTTTAACTCCAGAGTCAGTTTATTCAAGCAGTCCTTTTGCAGTAGGACCGGAATGCAACATATCACATCTATGACATTGTCTCCAGGCACATATACAGGGGATGTCACCTGAACAAGTGTCACGTCCTGCGCCAACAAGCATTCGCTGTTGTTTTCATCATAACGATTTTAGAGAACCGGGAACTGGCCAGTCTTGCCACAGACCAAACAAACTGACGCCAGCTAAGAACACAGTGCGCGAACATAAAAATTAAATAGAACAAAACGCAAAATCGCAGAGAAGGACATATGGATCAATAGAAAGAAATATGTCAACAAAAACCCTTTTTGGGGGTTGGAGGTCTTTTCTATTTATGTTGTTAAATATATCTTCAGTTGTAATGTACTGCACTTTATTGTATACTTTCATATTGTCTCGTTTATTTTGCATTGAGCTAAGTGTGCAATATTCTACGATATTGCACACATTGATATTGCACCGGAACTTTTCTCGTGCTTGCTAAGAGCCGTGAAATAGAAATAAGGAACTACTTTCAAATAAAATAACGGAATCCTTCCTACAGTTTCAACAAAAAAATACGAGTTTTTTTTCAACCTTTTATGGCAGAAATTGATAAAATAATTGAAATGGTCACTCACCCACTGTTTTTAACGTTATCGAATGGTAAACAAACTTTAGAAAATCGCTTGATGTTTTTAATGACGTCATCCGACGTCGACGTCGTTTTCGCACAAAATAATCATCCACACAAAATGAAACTGAATGACAAGATAGGAATTCCATCAAAAGTTATAAAATGACACAAATACAATGAAAAGTAATAGTCATACAATTAACATTGATCGAAAACAATATGAAAGTATACAATAAAAAGGTTTTGGCGCAGGAAGACTCGCAAGCTCGTCATCCTTTGCCAAAACAACTCGTTCCAAGTAATATTTAGCCATACAAGTTTAATAACCTATAATATAAGCATTTGTTTTTTCTTTTGGTGATAAAACACTTCCATTTGACACACGAGCTGAAACGCTCTCCTCCGAGATGCGTGGACTCTCCTCCGAGATGCGTGGAAACCGTATCAGTTAACTCAAATCGCCAACAGCCTTTTCAAAATTAGCGTCATTAACACCCACACATTTAACACTGGTCTTGTAGATTTCCGCATCTTCACAATGTACTTTTTTAGGTTCAATAATCGTACATAATCATACATAATTCGTCTTCTCCAAGAGTATAAACATCATCGGACCCAAACACTTCTTCTTAGAATAAAATAAAATACAAAGACGACACTGTACATGCCACATACTCACACTCCTTACAGTCGAGATATCCATGTACATATTTTGACAATGCTTTCCCCCTCAGAAATGCTCAGTACACCACAGCCTACCAAGTTTGGTTAAAATGAAGCGCCTGGGTGAAAAATTGGAAATACAACCAGTGCTACGATTGAGTTTTTTTTATATATTATTTTCGGTGCCACAATTATATGCTATGTATATGGATATTAAGGAATGGGACATAATGCATGTTATATTCAGTTTATATTTATTTTTTATTTTTTTAAAAACGAAGAAAAAAAACGAAGAAAAAAAAAGAAAAAAAAAAGCACTTTCATTAACAGTGATATACATAGGCAATATAATTATAACACATGTATGATCATTATGTATGATTAAAAACACCATAGAAAGCCACCATTAATGTACTCGATAACTTGTCAAAAATTAGAAGAACTAGAGAATGTTTACATAGACAAAAAAAGAGAGGAACTGTATTAAAGCACACTCACACGTCGAACAAAAATAGTTTAACGTCACAGAACTCATCCATCCTAAAACACGCAAATTGCGGCAATTAACGAGAAGGGTGTTCCACGGAAGTTTTGTGTCGCCTGCCATGTACTCATTTCAGCAAAGACAATCGAACTGTAAAGTTTGAAGACAGAGGGTGCAATCCTTCATGAATAATGTAGATTTTTTTTAAATTTTTAATGTTTATGAAAAGGGACAAAGCTCTGTATTGGAAAAGTGATAAGGAGGAACTGTATAAGTCAATATGTTGCCAAGTTATGAGCTACGTTACTTTGCAGGTTTAAGTTTATGAAAAGGGACTCTGTCGTAATGAAAGTCAGTAGTTAATGGACATGTCAACGGCATTGAATAACTGATAAAACATCTGTATAAAGTTTTATGACCAAAGTCAATATTTGTCAATAAGTGTGAAAGCTCAGTCTTGAAAATAAAAATGCAAAAATATATAAGGTACTGCCGCGGTATGGTCAATGGCAAAAGGTGGCGCTGAGTCTTTAGATCAGTTATAGGGTGCCCCAAACCTCACTTTGACCATTGCGTCGTCCCATAAAGAAAGGACAGCATAAATATGAATCCAAAGCGGAATAACCTCCTGCAACAAAGTAGCAATACAAGGGGATATATTTATAACGCAGATATGATCATGTATATATGAATAAACATTCGAACTTTGACCTCCAAATGTGACCTTGCCCTTTAAGGTACGGACCCGATTCTTGCCTGCGACACACCTTCTCAATGTGGATAACATTTGTGTGAAGTTTCATGGAAATCCTTTCAGTTCTTACAAAGTTATGACGGAGACATGATTGTTTTGGACGGAAGGACGAACGGATGGACTTTGCGATGACTATATGCCTCCCTTCGGGGTGCATACATACTTATAAAAAGCCGCCATAAATGTAATCAATTACCTGTCTAAAACCAGAAGAACAAGAGAATGAACCATTAAGTACGACAAGACAGAATTCAAGACAAACACCAGACTTAACCGTACTTGTTATATAGGCGTAATGAGAGAGTTCCGAATTCGACCGGTTATGGTAAGATCAAAGTGGAAAAAACGTAGTGTCGAACTGTTAATGGGTTATTGCAGTGCATTGTAAATTAATATATTGGGCTATAACTTTCTTACATATTTGACCATGTCCTTTTAAAAACCACTGTACATATTTTAAGAGTTTCTTTTTAATAGCCACACTAATTATATTACACAATATTAAGCAACGGATGCTTACGAGATAAATGAACTTGATAAGCTCATACCTGAGCAGTATATCAAAAATGTTCTCATCAATTTCTGGGATTTCAATAGTATCACGTGATTCAGCCATGGGGCCACAAAACATGACATAAAACACTGGGCTCCTTCTCACCAACACATATTTATGGGCCTTCATCTTGTGTTTGTGTTTTCCGACGAGAAGTGTGACGTCACATAGAAGTTCATGCTTCAACATGTGCAGATTTGCTTCTGCCAGAGACTTTGTCGTTTGCCAAGTGTCCGCCATGTTGTTTTTGATGCCTCTGTAGAGTATTAATCATTACTGAGTAAATGATGTTGTTAGTGTAAACGTATGTATACCAGTCGAACAAAAAATGTCGCATTTACAGAGCACAGTCACATCAAGGGCCGTTATTCTGGCGTTACTAATTATATCTAGCGATCTAGCAGCTAACGAAGCAGCATATACCATTTCTAAGTAAGTCAAGGACCATAACTCTGCTGTTTCAAGTTCGATATGTAAAATGTTCGAAACCGTCAGAGCTTTTAATAATATAAATAACCTGCCAAACGATTGGTTAAGATCAGATTAAAATGAAGGAGCAAGAGTCTTTACTCTTAATGAAACAAAATAAAGATATTTCACTAAATCAAGGGCCATAACTAATTGGATCTTGGTTTTCGAACTGGTCCGAGTTTGGTAAAGATGGAATATAAAGGCTCTACCATATTAACGAAGCGAAAGGTTAACGTACGTCGTAAGACGGATAACGTACGGCGGACAACGTGCCATCTAATAAACGGTATACTGGCCGAAGGCGAGTAGAGCTAATAACGACTGGTAACGCTTTATCAAATAATCTGGAAAAAGAACCAAACATTAATAAAAATGAGTCCAAAAGTCACAAAAAGGCCAAATAAAAGACAAACATGAAACGAGTCATCAAATCAGACTAGAAGAAAGGTTCATCAAATCCAGCTAGAAGAAAGGAGCACATCAAATAGTACGGATGACGGGAGGTATACAGTATACAGTTTACATTTCTACCCAGAAAAAGGGCCTGTCTGCCTCTTCCACACACACACACCAATTGACCGTTATCACAAGGTTATTGATACTTGTGTAAAATATTAACTGGATAAACGTACACTGACCTTTTAAACTCCAGAATTATCGTTATATCTCTACATTTGATTTAAAAAGTAAACGTTGCGACACAGTGAAATGTATACTACATAAACTAAGCATAAGATAACACCACTATTTTATAAATATTTTGAAATACCTATTTAAAGCGGAGATTCCAACGCGTATATAATGTTGTATATCCATTTTAAAATACTTTAAGTGGATATGTATAATGTTGTATAGCTATTTTGAAATACCTAAAGCGGATATTATAATAATAATAATAATAATAAATAATATTCAATCTCGAATGTAATGATTCAACCAAAATATGTCGAAATATTTCTAGGTAGATAAATAATAAAACGACTTAAAGGCACGCACGGCAACCTTAAACTATGTATTAGCTTTACATTAAGCCTCGATTGATTCATTCATTTAAACTAGCTCCAGTGCATACTATTAATAACATTTGGGAGTGTTCACGTTTTCTTCATAATTCTACCACAGGTTTAACAAATATCATTAGGGCAATATTCTTATAGTAATATGCAAAAACAATAACACAGTTAAAAAGAACTATTAGGGTTTTCCACGAAACACCTGTTTCGCCTGTCATGTGATTATTTCAGCAAGAACAAACCAACGTTAAAGAAACTATCCCTCCAAATATCGGCAAAATTTCATAGCAAGACTCCAGAAATTACATAGCAAGACTCCAGAAATTACATAGCAAGACTCCGGAAATTACATAGCAAGACTCCAGAAATTACATAGCAAGACTCCAGAAATTACATAGCAAGACTCCAGAAATTACATAGCAAGACTCCAGAAATTACATAGCAAGACTCCAGAAATTACATAGCAAGACTCCAGCCAGCTGTTAAGGTCATATACTAATGTTATTCACTGGTTTTTACAATACCTGTGACTGAATATGCATAAAATGAATTATGTGTTAGTAATGTTAATTCGACGCTTCAGTTTTGGGGTTTGACCTGGGTTAGTTATCGCCGTTTATACTGTGTCTAGAGCGTTTGGATTCTCAAAGTACTTATGTAAATCATAAAGATATACCGCGTTGTAGGTTTACAAACGTTGTACATATGGTGTAAAATGTGGCTGTTGTTGGCGGAATAGCTACAGACAGGAGATGCAATCCTTTATGTATTTTGAAACAGAAACATTTTTAAATTGTTAAAAGTTTATGAAAAGTGGCGTAACTCTGCATTGAATAATTGAAAAGATTTCATGGCCACAGGTCATTATCAAGTTATGAGCTTGGCCAGGTTGCATGATAAACCTTTACTTTGTCGAAATGAAAGCGAGAGTTATTGAATGTGTCAATGGCATTACATGATTGATAAGGAATAACTGTATACAGTTTCGTAGATCAGTATTTTACCAAGTTATGAGCTAGGTTGTAGGTGGGGCATAAATCTACCGAAGCGAAAGTCATAGTTATTGGATATGTGTATCGAAATTCCTCGGGGTGGGGACGGGATGGGGTGGATAAGATGTGTGCGAAGTCTTTTGAACATAGGTCAAATACGTCTAAAGTTATGGTCAAAGTTAGGTTGCAGGTTAAAGTCTGACGGAGAACGACGACGACGGACGACGACAGACGACGGACAATGTCTACAAAAAGGTGTGGTGGTGTGGTGGTGGTCGGGGGGGGGGGGGGGGGGGGGACGGACGACGACAGACGATGGACAATGTCTAAAATGGTGGTGTGGGTGGTGGTGTCGGGGGTGGGGGGGGGGGGGGAGAAAGATCTCCGCGAGTTTACAAAACAATATCAAAATGTTCAGATCCTTAGGTGGATAACTGTGCATACATCATTCGAAGATTTATGCAACGAACATACGGTATCATTAGCATAGACATAGCTTAACCAGTCTCCTTCTTTTCATCATTCTTTGACAGGACGAGCAATAGTGTATGTAGATGTTTGAGGTTTCTTTCAAATAATGCTTACATCAATGGGTGATGCTAGTATTTCTTACAGTGTAAACATTCCATAATTACCAATCCTACTTGATTTATCATACCAGGTGCAATTGCAAATGACAAAACAATCATACGAATCTAAAATACTATAGTCTCTACCGATGGATTAACTGTAAATATCAATCCGCTGTAGTAAATAAGACGTGTTTCGGTGCAAGGGTGAAAGAAGTTCATGTTTTGTTCGATGAATCATGTCTTATTTTATTTAGGCATAACAATTTTTTTTCTGTGTTTCGGGCAACCCGACACTACCAATCAAAACCCGCCGATCCTAAATTTTTTAACCGATTTTTCCGACCGTACTTTCGTAAATCGTCAGCGTTTTAATACTATTTCAAAGGGAGTTAATTCTTATTAGTAGATTATTATTCTTCTTCTTGGCTAAAATACACGGAGACAAGTATTATCAAGGACTTAAAAGCTTTCTGTAGCATGCCGGCCAGTGAAGCTGTTTTGACTGGACGTCGAAAAACAACAAAAAAACAACAACAACTAAATCTCTACCCTACCTAACTTTTTGAGAGCGTTGCCCTAAACACACAATTATATTTTTTGCCTTTTTTTTAGAAATGATGTCTCTTCTGCTCTAGATGGATACATGAATCATTCTATGGACACATTTATTTCACGTAAAAAACAACAACAAAAAACATTGAATACAATGTGTCCAAACTGTTCAGATATAAAGGGCACTACTTCTGCCATATTAGTAGTCCTGCTTATATTATGTTCATATCAATAGTGTTGAATTACTTTCATGTACTATACGGTTGACATTGCTCATGCCTAAAATATGCAATTAATTGTTTGATTTAAACATATTTTATTGCCAAGTATACAAACAGGTCTGGCCACAAGTTATTACAACAGTAGTTACGGCCCTTCCCTACATATAAACCTATATACATGGCTTGTGATAATTGTTCAACACTAATTAATTTACATAAATTTAATTGACTAAAGTAACCGACACTGTTAATAAACGCAACTCACTCTTAAACGTGAAAATGAACTATTACTGTTATTATTATTATGTTGTTGTTGTTATTATTATTATTATTACGTTGTTGTTGTTTCTGTTTTCAAAATATATGTCTTCTAACTGTTTAACATGTGTATGATACAGTTATCCAGTGAAGTATGAAGTACTTACCTTATTGAGTTATCCAACCAAAACCGCAATGTATTACCTATTATAGAATAGAACCACTGCAAACCCGCTAGATACAGAGTGGGTTGGACCCTACCCCCTACCCACCTCCCCCCACTACACATACAATTCATTTTCATTTTGTCTTCTTTTTTATGCTCATTATTAAAGGTCTGCATCATGACTCGAATGTGTAAACAGAGATCGTGGCTTCATCGTAAGTGGCGTGACTACTGTATAAGTTGCAGCAACTCTGCAGTTTTGCCGGTTAGACGGTTTTAGGCCCATTCTCCATATGTTGTCTTGCTGTAAATGGAGCCTGGCACGATAATTTCTGTATGACGTGATATAACCTTTTTGTGATGGTGCTCCGTAAAAACCCAATTAATTTACGCCTGGAGCCACGATCATTCTTTTCTGCCATCGACTCAAACGGCAATAGCAGCAGCAGTATTAGCAGTAGTATCAGCAGTATAATAAGCAGCGGCAACAGCGATGCAGCAGAAGTAGTAGCGGCAACAGCGATGCAGCAGAAGTAGTAGCGGCAACAGCGATGCAGCAGAAGTAGTAGCGGCAACAGCGATGCAGCAGAAGTAGTAGTAACAGCAGCAGCAGTAGTAGTAAAGCAGTAGTAGTATCAGCAGTAGTAGTAGCAGCATCAGCAGTAGCAGCAGTGGCCGCCTCAGAAGTAGTGATAGTAGTGGCGACAACAGTAGCAACAGTAGTAGCAATGAAACAACACCTAATAGGAATGAACATGACAGGCTCATCCTATATTTACATCAATATAAAATATGCAAAGAGATCATTGAACCTTCTAACCTGCGCAAATTCTATAGTAGACACTCCATTTACGATGAATCCACGTGTCCATGTTTGCATAGGCGGTGTTATGATGAAGACCTTGAATGAGGATAAAAAAAATGACAAAATTAGTTGGAAGGTGGGGTCCCAGCCCTGTGCCTCTAGCGGGATTTGCAGTGGTTGTATTTTACCCCGCCAACCACACGGAATACGTCCTATTGTTCCCCAGAAACAACACGGGTGGACTCCTATTAAACCATTTAATATAATTACATGTATTTAATATAATTATATACATGTGTATTGTTTTTCTTTATAAAATCAAAGTAACTTCTTTATATATGATGTTAGTTCATGTCAAATGATCTAACACGTCAAATAACGGCAAAATTTCACTTTACAACCGTTTATCAAAACTCTATTCAGGTGTTCAGGTCATATAATAATGTATATGCACCGAGTAAAAGTATGCTTTGTTCACTGGTTTTTAAAATACCCCGAGATAAAATATTCGTAAAATAAATTATGAGTTTGGTAACTCTTAACGCAACATTAATGCCACGTTTATTGTGTATATAGAGTTTGGATTCTCAAAATATGTAAACCGGTGCTAGGGGGCGTGAGAGGTGTTGCTTCTTTCATTACTTCTCATGAACAGACTCAATAAAACCGAGTCTGCTGCTGTATTCTCTTAATCGTGTTTGTTGCTCCCAAAGGATCACCTTTATCAGTATTTATACCTCGTCGTCAGTAGGTTTAGAAACGGTGTACATGTGTTTTGAGATGTGCCTGTTGATGGCGGGATAGGGACTTTAAAAATGAGTACTTGCATATATGTAGAAGTACACATCTTTTTACCCATATTCACACTCAAGTCAAAATCGTAGAAGTCACAAAGCAGTCCTGGGTCGAAGCAGGACAAACCCAAAAATCTGGAATACAATCATATTCTTCACTTGGATCAACACACATTTTATAATAAGCAGCATTGTATGCTTTACAATACGGTGGACATTGTTGTAGAAAGAAACCATCATACAGGTGTATCAGTTTTGATTTATTGTTCGGTGCGCCTGTTTCAGCAAAAGGTTTTTTCAGCATAACATGAGTAATTTTAAAAATATGTAAATAATTTATATACCTTTGAAGCTGGCGTTTTTAGTGGTAAATAAAAATATCTTAGTTTTGAAAATTGGTTTAGAAATAAATATTTTACAGAACATGTAAATTTTTTATTGCTATGACAGCAGAAAATTAAAAAAAATCTCAAATAACTTCAGTTAGCCTAAATTATTTGCTATAAAACTTTTAGGATGTCTTAATTATAGTTTTGCACATTAAAATGTCTGTTTCATTGATATACAACTTGTTTAGTTCAAAGCTGAACTTTGTTCGAAAAGTCCGAGCAATAGATCAGTTTTCATGTAGCTTTTGTTTGTCAATATGGTAACTACACCTGGAAATTAGCAAAAGAATATTGCACTAATAATCCTGATTATAAATGTCTAAAAGCAAACGGGGGAACTGTCCTTCCTGTACATCTTTGTTGGATTTATATGTTTCACAGTTATAGAATCTAATCTCAATTCCCGCATAGGTTACCCTCTGTAGGCCTTTCATACCACTAAATGAAGCTTCATACAGACAGGATTTGTATAACGGAGACTTAGTCTGTACAAACAGTCCTTGTTCAGTTTGACAGGAACGGCGAATATTATATCTAGGATAGTGCTGTCATTTGTCATCTGACTAAGTGTTACATTCTGTGTCAACACGCAGGTGTTGTTGTCTTCGTCAAACATATTAAGAGAAGCACAAGCTGGCCATGTCTGCTTAATCGCATACAGCCCGACCCCAGCAAGGAATACAGTTTCTGAACATGAAAATGATACGTAATTGACTTCAAATAAGTTTTTCCAACAACCAATATGGCCACGAAATCGGTCGACAAAAACTCTTTTATGAGGCTGAAAGTCTATTCTATGTCTGCAGCTAAATACGCTATCTTCCACTTTAATGGTTTGCGCAATACACTGCAATGCATTCTGCTTTTCCTCTGGTGATAATATGCTTCCATTTGAAACAAGGTTGGTAAAGCTTTCCTTTGAGAAACATGGAAATCGTATTAGATCAACCAAATTGCCAAGAGTTTCTCTGCAATTAGCGTCATTCACATCATTTCCTCTTCTGATACATTCCACTCGCGACCATTTTAGACACGCCGTGAATATGTCTTCTTCTTCTGCATGGAGTTGATCAGATTCGATAATTATATGTAATTCGTCTTTTCCGAGATTCAAAAATTCGTCCGACTTTAAAACTTCGCTGCCGTTTTTGAACACGTAGATAAGACAAGTCTTCAGAAGGTTTAGTTCATCCAATATGTACGACTGGTGTAAGATGACACACACATTGTCTGTAGACATGTTAGTTTCCAAGAAGTGTCTACATTTTAAAGCCAAACCCGTGACTTCGTACTTCTTTGCTGCGTACCAAACGGACATAACCAAGTCAGCCGTCACATCACATTGTTCTGAGTAGAGAAACCTGAAGATACAAAAGTTTAATTCACGGAAGAAATATAGTGTTTGCAGTCGAGATGGTCTCTTTTCAACAGAAATCTTCTTCTGAAGTTAAATCAGGTATGCAGCGGGTACAAAACCCACTGGTAGCCCGACTTGTAAGTGAGCTAGTGTCGATTGACTGGAGGTATACAGTACTGGTTTTAATTAGAAAACAAAGAGGCAGGTCTGCCTACACCACTAATTATCGACCTTCATGCATAGCCTAAAATGTGCTGAAAAATGACGTTTACATTCGAAAGAAAGCATGCAAGAAAAGACTCTGATGCCAAAAAGAGTGTTCCTATCCCTTCCCCCAACACAAAGTAACTAATTCACTAAAGGATCACAAAACGTAAGTCAGCCAAAAGCATTTGATCCAAAAGGGCTTTGTCTAAAAGTTTAAAAAGACTATTTAACCTTGTACTGGATAACTTTCCGAGTTGTTCTTTTGTACTGAGCATCCCAAAGTGGATCCTAAAACTGAACTGATCAGTTGAAGTTTCAAGTCAACAAAGATGCATGCCATTTGAACAGATACGAAAGATTTCAGTAACGCTAAAATTCGACTGTTTTCGATAATTATTGTGTGTAACGGAAACTTCCAATGGATCCTGCGATAACTATTTCAATTACGTCCGGACGACTGGCTTAAGACACATTTTAAATGCATGTTTCGAGATTTACTAACGACCAACTTCATTGAAAAAGTCATACATTTAATACGGAAAATCATTAACAAACATAAAATGGTAATACAGTGAAGTAGAATGTTTAGTTAATAATAGTTACCTGAGCATTGTATCAAAACCATCCACATCAATGTCTGGGATTTCAATGGTATCACGCGAGTCAGCCATTGGACCACAAAACATTGCATAAAACACCGGGCTTCTGCTGACCAATGCGTATTTATGGACCTTCACCTCGTGCCTGTCTTGTCCTACCAGAAACGTGACGTCACATAGATCCTTGACGTGCTCAAACATATGTAGATTTGCTTCTGCCAGAGACTTGGTTGTGTCCCAATTGAACGCCATGTTGGTTGGTTACCGCTTTAAATCCTATGCAAGATAATACTACTTATACACGTGTTGGCGTAAGATGACACAGAAATATCCTACAATCTACTAAACAAGAGGCTCAAATGGGAAAAAATGATTTTTGCGAAGGTATATGTCGTTTAACGGTCGTCAATCTTGTTTAAAGGTCCGCTAACGTGCCGCCACCATTAAACGACAAATATACCTTCTCAAATTCAAAATGTCAAAACAGTTAACCCTATCCAGTATAGTTCATGTTGATATAATGATATGGAGAATGGTTTGACCGCATTTTTATTTGTACGAACACTGTTCCATGTAAGATGCTTTATGCGAAACAAATTCGCAATTCGAGAAGGGATTCCATATGTATGCTTATACTATTTGAATAAACTTGACAGTCAAAAGAATAATGATAGGCTAAACATGAAAGATAACTGTAAAAATCGGCCGAATGTTTTTTGAAAATAATATATTTCAAAGAATTCCTATACACAATGAGTTTATACAATCATACGAACAAGCTTGATACTATAGATGTTATATCTATAGTTTATTATATCGTCTGAAAAACGACTTAAAATATGTGCAATAGTTTACATCTTCTTTCATTTTCCACAAACATGAGGGTCTCCCAGGGGTTTTGGGGGAAAAGGGAACATGACCATTTATTTTTGGGAAACAAGGGAACATTGTCTAATATTGGTAATATGTTTATGGAACAAGGGAACATTGGAAACATATTTTGGGGAACAAAGCAAAATAGTTTTGGGGAACACGGGAACATTGGGTCATATTTTCTGAAAACAAGGGAACATGGACCCCACTGAGAGGGCCTCAAACATGAAACCCACGGGTCGGGTCCACTTTTCACTTGAAAGTGAAGAAGTGTCGATTCTTAAAGAAGGCTGAGGGTGTACAGTACTGCTTCTTACTGGTTTTACACAGGAAAAGTGGGTGGTCTGCCTCCATCACCAACAAAAATCGACGTCATATATAAGACTACATGTGTTGAAAATGACGTAAACACCATACAAACAAACAAAAAGTTAACGGACGGAC
>JAWPHD010019678.1:0-34725 GCA_037043455.1 Cyrtodaria siliqua | reverse complement strand
AAATGACAGCCGGGTGCAATAATTTATGCATGTATTTGCATAATTATTATGCATGTATAGCTTCTGATTAAGATAAACTCTGTGATTTGAGAGTAATGATGTTAGAGTTATGTTATGTCTATAGTCTTAACGTGTTAATGTAGGACTATAAATAGACTAAGAAAGAACAACGTGTTCTAACTAATAATCTTCGTAATTACGATATTATTCATTGTATTATAATAGGGAACTGACCAGCAGCAGTCAGTTGCCCCAGACTGGGAGTGCGTGGTAGCAGAGTGTCCTGTTATAAACGACATATGGTAATACAACTAGATAGTTCGTCAAATGATTTATTTATACTGTATTGTAATTATATCACAACGAGATGATACATATACTGATATAAAATGATAAAACGGATGAGAATATTATTTTCATTATGTAAGAATGTATACTGTAAAAAAAGAGTATGATAATGGACCTTTGGAAACGACCGAGCACGACACATGCGAAATATTGAGCAGAACTCAATATTCATAAAATCAATAGTACACAATTTTAACCATCCGCGAAGATGGCATGCATACGGCGGTGGACCCCTATGTATTAAGTATATGGACCAAATATGCTCAAATACCCCTAGGTACATGCAGTGTGTATAAATAGTACATATATATATGGAAGTTGGATCGCGCCGTAGACACATGTCATGACTTATCCACACTAAACTGACATTCGACCGACCATTCATAGCATAAACACGTATAGCATCAGAGTCACGCAATGGAGCTACTAGGTTAGTATTTGGTGTGACCCCGGTCGGGGATCGAGCCCACGACCTCCAGAATATGAGCCAAAGCCACCCCGCAGCACCGTGGTTGAGCAGGAATTTCAGACGTATAAGTCTGTACAAACGGTTAATTGATGAACTAGATACCGTATACTAATTAATGACAGATTCAATCGTTGAAAGAAGTGCGAGTCGCGATTTAAATCAAGCCAGGTCGAGGCCCTAATTCCTAAGGAGAATGGGTTCATCGACTCCGTTGCCTTCATATTGGACCAATGCATATATTCCGCCTTGTTGTCTCTTTAAGAAATTAGGGGCTATTCAATCAATGCCAGGTTTAATTTTTTTGGACGTAAGTTCAATCCTTGAGCATGGATTAATACAGTTCTAGGTTCGTCCGTCGAATGGGCACGTAAACCGGGCCGTCCAGTGTATCGGTATGTCCTCCGAGCACGTTAAAGCATCATAGGAATCTATTCGATAATAAGAGTAGGGCAGGTTCCCGGATTCCTATGTATCCTTCCCCTCTCTCTGGGGCGGCTCTAAATAACCTATACTGTGTTGATAAGCCGTTAAAGAATATTCAATTCAGTTCTAGGTATTCCACGTAAAAGAAATGAGTTGCCGTTCTAATAATGTAGAATAAATGTGACAGAGCTTCATTTCAACTCAATTTGCTGACTTTATCATACGGTGGAATAAACTTTTTTTATGTTTCCTACATCAATGAAAGACATCGTACGTGACCTATCAGATACCTTTTGTTAAACCCCAATACGGAGATAATAGACCCTACATATAGAAATCAATGAACGTGATGCTGGATTATTGTGAAATAAACCCGATCAGGTTATATTACCTCACAGAGTTCAAGCCACTCTGTACTTGCAACCCTCCCCCACCCCCATCCCACACCCCCACCACACATACCCTTCCTTTTAGCTTACCCCATTCATATATGTGTAATCATTCGATTAACATTTTAGTAAAATGTTTATGAGATAAGATAATACTGGTTCAAGTCTGCATTATTTTTTTCTCCTCACCAGTGATCTATGGTTTATTTAAAACCCTGCATTCTATATTATATCGCACCCATTATAGCAAAAGAAATATGCGTTTTCAAGCAGTTGGGTGCGTTTTTAATAAACCCGATGTTTTGTTAAAATCGAACTAAAGGTGTATATTACCTCCAAACGAAACCAAATCACAGTTAAACAGTCACAAACTGCATAAACGTGTTTTATTTACATCGTTAAACAAGCTAATCAGCTTATACACATACCACTCTTAATGGCGCAGATGACAACCTTAATTTGGTATGATCTTGATGTAATAGGAGTTTTGTTTTGTTCGAATAGTATATTACGTCATTTTAGCACATATTAGGCCATATATGACGGTCGGTTGAGGCAGATCACCCCATTTTTCAAGGGTAGAACTTGTACTGTATATCTCCCGCCATCCACAAGAATCGACAATGTTTCACTTGACAAGTCGAACCTGCAGAAAATCCACGTGTCCAGTAGGAGACCAGCACACTCCCTAACAACGCCGATACGGGTCGAATCGGTTGGACGTGAATCAAATGCTTCAGTAACTAACAAAAAATGTTACATAAATTGTCATTGAAACTGTAGATATTGAAAAACATTGTTACCTATAGCGTAGACATTTGTTATCTTTAGCGTTAACATGAAACGTTGTTACCTTTAGCGGAAGAGGTGATTGTTACCTTTAGCGGAAGTTGTTACCTTTAGCGTTGGAATTGTTACCTTTAGCGGCGGCTGTTACATGTAACGGAATTGTTACCTTTAGCGTTGTTACAAAAGGCACACAATGTGAGAGTCTGTAAGAATTTTGTCTTGGGAACACTGAACATAGACAAAAAGGTAGTTGAGTATGCAATGAAAAAAAAAGTTCACGGATGTTTCGTTAGACATGATAGGAAAGGAAAACTGTCATCTAAAAACAAAACACCATATGATAAATTGAAAGAAATTCAAGATCATATCGAATCTTTTGCAACTGTATCATCGCATTACACTGGAAAAGATACGAAGAGAAAGTACCTAGATCCAAATGTGTCCATTAGGAAAATGTGTGAGCTATATCAAAGCAATTGCAGAAGCAGAGAAAGTGTGCCTTGTAATTTCAATGTTTATAGAAATGTGTTTGTAAGCGAGTACAATCTACCATTTCATAAACCCAAAAAGGACCAATGTACTCTTTGGACGGTTTACAAAGGAAACCAAGAACATGGAGTAGCAGATAGTGACCTTGATGTACAGTATGAACTACATCAAACTTAAAAGAGACAGTCAGAAAAGAAAAGAAAACTGACAAAGCAAAAGCTATAAATGACCCATATTATTTTGCAACAACATTTGATTTAGAATCAGTTCTTCCAACACCACACACTGAAATTGGAGATGTGTACTATAAGCGCTGCTTGTCATCATACAACCTTTCAATATACTCCCTTGGAGATAAAAAGCGCACATGCTTTTTACGGGATGAAACAAATTGTAGCAGAAGTTCTTGTGAAATAGGAACTAACTTTATCATTTCATGGCCAAATACGACAAAAGAGGTTGTTTTTCATACGGAGGACAAAACCGTAACCAATTTGTTAAAGTTGGATTACTGTATGCAGTAAACAAAAATGAGAATATTGAAACTATCGGGCATAAATTCTCTGAGCGGGGTCACTCCGAGATGGAGTGCGATTCTATGCATGCGGCAATAGCACATTCTAAAAGGAATACTACTGTGAATGTTCCATCACAGTGGGATACAATTATAGCAATGACCAGGCGAAATAATTCATATGTTGTTAAAATCCTACAAAAAGTCAATAACTACAAACATGAAAAGCACAGTTACGGGCGAGAAAATAACATGACTGGATATCAAATGGATTGAAATAAGACGTTCACAGCCAGAAAGCATATTTTTTAACTATACTTTTGACAGAAAAGCTTTCATGGAAAGAAATAAAACTGAGGAAGACTACAAGAATAGGATGACAGTGTGCATCAACATCGAAGACATATCTATATACTGAAAAGTTAACCATTTCTTCCCCCAAAAAACAAGACTTGTCCTCACTCTGCAGGTCAAAAGCAATGCCAGACTGTTTTCATTACTTATATGAACAGCTACCAACATCATCAAAGGTACAGGACAAATTACCAGAGCCAGATGTGAAAGCAGAAGACGCAGACAGTGATGAGAATTAGTGTAGAAAGTATGAGGCAACAATATTGTGTAGTAAAAACATGCATTTTACAAAAACTGAATAATTACTGTGAATTCAGTTTTGTAACAGAAGTGATGACAAACAAGAACTTGACACTCAAAGAATGTGAATAGTTGTTTAATGCAACAGAGGGATATATGGCAGATAGCTCCTTTTTAATTGCAAGTGTTAGTAAAATTTGCCAGAGCTAAAAGGAGTTATCTACATTTATCCTTATTTTGGCACGAAATACATGTTGAACTTTCAAAATATTTGCTGTAAACATGGAGTGTTAATGTACAAAGATGCCCGCAATAAATAATAAACATACAGTGAATTGTTGAATATTCATTGGAACTCAAACATTTAATGTCCATTTTCTCAAAAGTCTGAATTATGCACATAACCCCTGTTTGCTCTATGCCGTCGATATTATACTATACTCAGTTTATTATACTTTAATTAAAACTAATGAGATAAATATCTGGTACATTTGTTAACAATAAATCAATGTCATTTATGCTGTCAATCTATTGTCTTTCATTTTAGGACAATGATTTTGTAAAATATTTAGAAAGTATAAGAGTTAAATTCATGCATATTCAATGATGTATTGGCATATTATACATACTAAACTAGACAAGCGGTCAGTGGTATCCCAAACTGGAATGGGTGAATGTCACATGTATTCAACAATCAATTATCGTTTCTATAAATATTCATGATACGAAAATTCGGATTGAATCACGTCACATACGCCAACTACCGCACAAAAAAGATCAAGTGCTCCTTCAATAGTGATTTCTCGCATTTCCTGTTACCCATTCCATAATTTGCAGAAATTCATTAGAACATCCTCTAACAGGGAACTTGTCTGTATACTCATTGGCTAGTTCTCCAGTGGTTTGTAAATCACACTGTAGTGGAAACGAGTAATCATATGCTCCAAACGCTTCCGGTTGATAGTACATGACTTCAGGAATACCAGACGACACTAATACCTCATTTCGCTGTGATCTGATTCTGAATAATTGATAGAAAACAACAACGAACGTAACCGATGTGAAATAGGTCTGTATCAGTAAGGACACCGCTGTCTCGCATATCGCTGAAATAATTTCTCCAGTATTTGGTAAAATGTATTTTAAGACTGCCCCATAGTCTCTCAATTCTTTGATTTCCAGTAGATTTTTCAGTAAGAAACTTTTTCGACCAGACATTTCGTCTTTGTGATACATCCTGAGGGACATCTGAAGATGTTTTACAGCAACATTTTTAGAACCCCCATCCGATTGTACTATTCTCGGTATTCTCCTCCCTAATCTCTTGACAAAATCTAACAAAAATCGAGCTATGAATCGGATTGTTATTTGAAGGACCTGCTTTCACCCACAGAATTGTTCTCGAATAACCATCGATAGCAGCATGAATAGCTTTAATACCGAATGGTTTTAACTTATCGTATCCATCAATATGTATAAGGTAGTTAGGACCTCCATTGTAATACACTCTCCTTCTCAAACGACGTTGTCTTTCTCAGAGATACTCCTTCCGGGTCGATGGCTAAGAGACATAACTGTTTCTTGAGTAACACGCAATCCTTGTCTGACATGTAATAATCGCCTTAAAGATTTATAGCCAACGTTTTGAAATACAATTTGATGCACTACAACTATTTTGGAGACGATTCTCTCAAGTGGACTTTCACAGTTTTTCCTTATTAGATTCAGCCTCCGCTTAATTCTCTTTAAAGTTGAAACACTCGTGACTATTCCACGAACGAACAAACGGAAACTGCAAATTTCGTTGGACGTATACAATCTGCTGAAGTAATACTGAACCAATTCATCAACTGGTGCGTTGTCCCCGAGATATCTAGTTGCCTGATTCTCAGCTCCACGTAGTATGATGACTAATAGCTGAAATAAACAAAGTATAAACAATAAACAACAGCAACAACAACATACTCACGCATAATATAATATAATATAATATATATAATATAATATACGAGGGTGCTTCAAAGGGTTCTGTCACTAGGCATATATCCTTTGAACTGGATAAAACACTGAGATAAAGTAGTGTATTTGTAGTACTACTGGGTTCGCTCTCTTAAATTCCACACCAAAAATGAAACATTTCCGGTTATTTATACCCCTGAATTACCTCCCCCTACCACACCCTTTGGATACTGGCATCTCTGAAAATGTATTTTTTACAAAACGTTGTAAAAATTATTTGAATAATTCTATGCTTTTAAATTTTCTTGTTCGCCATCTGTTGTTATTCGCTCATAATCCATGAAAATGATTGTCGAGAATTCGGAAAGGTTTTGCTGCAAACCAGATATGAGTGAATGCATATCCCTTAATTGTAGCAAAAATAACACTGATTTTCTTCATTCTATTTAAGGAAATGTTATAATATCTTTTAAATGTCGTAATTATTCTCGTAGTATTAATATGTTTTCATATTATTTTTACAAATCCTAGTCCTTTAGTGTTTAAATTTTATATTCAACACATTATTGTAGAAGTTTGTATAATGTTTAGTGAAAATATTGATCATCCAAAAACGCTATTTCAGAAGACTGCCCTTCCATTTAATGTCCATTTATCATTAAATTTAATTTTACACGTTAGCTTAAAATTCCTAAGACAATGCATTTTCATCTACCATGCTTAAATTCTGAATCTTGTAATGCACAGATATAACTGGCAATGTATGAGAAATTTCAAAGGTCTTCGACAAGTACTTACAGAGAAAGCGGCATTTAATAAAGTAACAATTAACATACCTGAAAAAACTCAGGACGAAAATGCTTCAGTATGTATAAGTGATGTGTATTAATGTTCCATACCTTTCGTCACACTACAGATACAGCATTCATTTTACCATCAATGGAATGGTATTGCCATTATCTTTCATTTGGCATCAAACATCAACACTCACAATTAGCATATAATTTTTAAAACGCGTTAGTGACATAACTTATTGAATGACCCTCGTAAGAGGCCCAAGAGGCCTGTGTATGCTCTACTGGTTAAAAATAAAGTTTATGTATAAGAGGCCATATCTCCGTCAAAACATAATTCAACCGGAACATGGCGATGATATGCGCAACAAGTCTTTCATGAACAGCCTCAATCAAACCGAGACTGCCATATTTTGTATGTGTCGTGCTCGGCCGTTTCCAAAGGTCCATTATCATACTCTTTTTTATAGCACAGTGGCGTTGCTTGTGCAGTGTGTCAGCAGTAAAACGTCTCTCCGCGCTTGCAATCAGTACTGTTATCCATTCGATCTTTGGAGATCGCTGAGACCGATACTTATATTTAGTTATCGGTGGTACATTTTCAATTTCTTTAGTTTTCTTACATAATTTTTGATTCGGTGGTTCCACTACTCCGGCCGATTATCGGCTCTGGGTATTGTTTAACCACTCATAGGATATGTTGTCTGCTTTTTAATTTAGTCTTTTGGCTGTTACTTGTGATACGCAGGCTTCATAACCGCTGTTCCCAACTAAATTTCATTATGTTTATTTCGCTCTTCGGGGCATTTAATTTTATTAGATACTGGGACCATACGCCGTACGACATGGGGTAGTAGTGCACTCCATGTCCACCGCCATATGCATGCCATCTTCTGGATGGTTAAAATTGTGTACTATTGATTTTATGAATATTGAGTTCTGCTCAATCCGGGGCTAGAGGGCGTGAGCCGTAGCTAGCATAATTTCACTACCGCTCATGAACAGTCTAAATCAAACCGAGACTGCAATATTTTGTATGTGTCGTGCTCGGCCGTTTTCAAAGGTCCATTATCATACTCTTTTTTGGTACTGATCATCCATGCCACGTTTCGCTGAAATCTGGCCAAAGGTTCAAGAGAAGTAGTTTGTACAAAGTTAGTGTATTAAAATCTTTAAAGGGCCATAACTCTGCCAAAATGCATTAAACTAGAACACGGCGATGACATGCGCAACTAAGTTTGGTACTCATCATCCCTGCCAAGTTTTGCTGAAATCCGGTCAGAGGTTCACCAGAAATAGTCTGTACAATGTTTGTGTATTAACTTCCTAAAAGGCTCATAACTCTGACAAACTGTCATTCAACGATGACATGCCCAACTAGGTTTGGTACTCATCATTCACGCCAAGATTCGTTGAAATCCGACCAAGAATTCAGAAGGGACTAGTCTGGACAATGTTTTTGTATTAAACATTTAAAGAAACTAACCCTCCAAATAATTGAAAAATGGCACAACAAAACCGTTTATCAAAATTCTATCCAGGTTTTCAGGTCATATAATGATGTAGGTTTATTCCAGGATTTTTGAAATACCCGGGATTGAATATGGGTAAAATGAATTATGAGTTGGTAACACCTAATTAACGCTCCAGTTGTGTGGTTTGTTCTGGCTGGTTTAAGCCGTTTATAATGTGTCTATATAGTTGGGATTCTCCAAATAGGTATATTACATATATACCTCGTCGTCAGTAGGTTAAGAAACGATGTACAGATGTTATAAATTGTGGGATAGCTACTTTAAAGGGCCATAACTCCGCCAAAAATCGTTCGACTGGAACACGGCAATGATATCCACAAGTAGGTATGATACTGATCTTTCATTGAAATCCGACCAGGAGTTCAGGAGAACTAGACCGGACAAAGTTTGTGTATTAAAACCTTTAAAACGCCAGAACTCCGCCAAAGATATTTCAACCGCAACACTGTGATGACATGCACAACTAGGCTTGGTACCAACCATCCCTGAACATTTTCGTTGAAATCCATCCAAGGGTTCAGGAGAACTAGTTCAGACAAAATAAGTGTATTTAATTCTTAAAACGGCGACGATATGCACAACTAGACCTGGTACTGATCATTCCTAAAATGTTTCGTTGAAATCCGGCCAGGGGTTTAAGAGAACTAGTCCAGACAAAGTTTGTGTATTAAAACTTTTAACGGGCCATCATTCAACTGGCACACAGTGACGATATATACAAATAGGCTTAGTACTGATCATCCCTGCAAAGTTACACTGAAATCCGGCTAAATAAAGGACCGTCGTCTTCCTAGGGCGAAATACAGTCAAAACTGGTCATCCGACCACCTGGATTAAGCGCCCACCTGCCATAAGCGACCACTTTGAATCCCCCCCGACAAGTTTTGCTAATAATTGATACTGTATTAAGCGAAACAGTTTAGCTATCGGTAATTCACACAGAAACGAGATCAAACATAGATTCAACAATAACCTAATTAGCCTTTGTAATCATCCCCCTGTAGGAAATATCTAATATAAGTACCAATTAATAAAAAAGGATAAAAATATCGGACAGGGAAAGCAGCATTCAAGGACGACAGTCAACCACAAAACACAAAAACAAACACGCAAACAGACAAACGAAAAGACAAAAGTAATAAAAAATGCAAACGACATCACAAACACAAAAGGGTTGACAATAGGGCTACCGCCTTGGAACGGTCAGTGGCAAAGTAGGCCACTGGGGGTTTAAACCGGTTCTAGGGTGCACCAAACCTCACACTTACCCTACTGTCATCCCATTAAAACAGGACAGTGTAAATAAAGAAATCCCCGCCATGATATAATCTCTAACCAACAAGGCAGCATCAATAGGCTGCAATACCAATTATCACCTTCGAATGATTGATGTGGAAAACATCGATGTATTGTAAGGTTGAATTGTTCATTAATATTCATAAGTTTATTTTTATACGGAGATGGGATTGGTCAATACTGTCAGGTGCCCTCATTAATAATGATGAAGTTATATTTATACGACGTAGTGATTTGATAACATAATAATTCGTTTATATCACGTGATGGCAATGGTAATATATTTACTCGCTATTTTTAACAGCTGATTACAAAAATAAAGTTATTGAAACCATGTCAAAGCGTAAAGTGTTAACGTTAGACGAGCGGATTAATGTGATTGAACTTAGTAAATCGAAAAGTGTGCGTAAAATAGCAGACGAGTTAGGTGTCGGTAAAACACAAATTCAGAACATATTAAAACGAAAATTGGTTGGTTTTCAAACTTATCCAAGCTTTCATTGATAGTAACAATTTGGTAAATTGAAAAATGAAGGCCCTATCGTCTTAACGAGGCAAAATACAGAAAATATAACATGCTTTACTAAATCGAGAATGGTTTTCGAGCTCGTCCGAGCTTTCATTGATATCAACAATCTGGTAAAGTTTGAAAGAAAAGATCTGATGGAAAATGAAGGCCTATCGTGTTAACGAGGCAAACGTTAACGGACGCCGGACAACTCCCCATCCCATAAGCTCTGCTGGCCTTCGGTCAGTAGAGATAACAATATAATATAATATTATTTTCAACATGTCAGACTATCAGACTGTTAGTCGGAAATGGTAATTTCAAAAGTAGATAAAATATTAAGCGCATATAATCTGTCATATCCAATGTTATATAATATTATGTTATAATATTTAGTAGTATTATAGTTAGTGTCATATATTTTTAAGGGGCTGATGTGGCCTAGTGGATAGCGCGTTGCAATTGTAACCAGAGGCCGCGGGTATAAGCCTGGCCTTTGCCACAGAGTCTCGTAGATGTGTTCTTGGGCAAAACACTTTCCCTTAGTCTTGTCCGTCGGATGTGGACATCAACCGGGCGGTCCCGTGTATCGGTCTATCCTCCGAGCACGTTAAAGACCCATAGAAATCTTTTCGATAATAATAGTAGGTCAGGTTGCCATTCATATGTATCATTCCATTCTCTCTGTGGAGGCTCTAATTAATGAACAGTTAAACAACATCAATTCAACTTCTTTTCAAAATAAAATATATGACTTACTTTCAAAATCAAAGGAACGCTGCTTGCCATATTACTGTTCTGCAAATACATGTACTCGTACAAGGCTCCGATTTTAACTATGTTATAATGTGGCATATCCTAACAAATGTGTACTTGAACTTTATTTCGTCAGATGACATTTTCACAAAATAATTGATCATGACGATTTGTTCACTTCAAGAAGTTAAGATGAAGTTGAGAACGTTACCTGAAACAAGAGAATGAGTCGTTACATGTTGGACGACATACTCAATGATAACTAGTCAAGGCGACATGCAGCAATTAAACTTGACGAAAATGTCGACTTCAGTCTTTCTGACATGTGAAAGTAAATCGTATTAAGTCGCACTCTTTCAAGTCAAAATGATTCAAGAAACACGAAGTAAGTCCAGAAAATGCTGCCGATAAGACGCGAAACAATGCAACAACCCGGCAATTTTGAAGTATATAAGGAGGTAATTAACGCAACAACTGGTGACCCTTAAACATTTCCATAGTAACATAACTAATCAAAGGAAACATATTCTTATGTTACGCGTAACATAGGCTTTAATTACGCGTAACCACAGTTTTGCGTAGAGTAAATGACACCGTTCTGGTCATGAAGGTCATAATATCACATGTTACGCGTAATCAAAGTTACACGTAACTTACGCCTATGTTCTATGGAAACGTTTAAGGGTCACCAGTTGTTGCGTTAATTACCTCCTCATAGACTTCGAAATTGGCAGGTTGTTGCATTGTTTCGCGTCTTCTCCACCCCATTTTCCTGACTTACGGCGGGTTTTTTGAATCATTTCGACTTGAAATAATGCAACTTAGTACGATTTACATTCACATGTTAGAAAGACTGAAGTTGAAATTTTCGTCAATTAAATAAGTTTAGTTGCTATATGTCGTCTTGACTAGTTATATTTCAATATGTCGATCAGAAATTTGACGACATAATCAAATGTATTACGTCATGTTGTCATCAATATTGTACACTTATTGACATTAAACACGACACATCGTGTTCTCCGTGGTTTATTCCTAAATTTGGTTGAATTCCGTTCAGCGGTTTAAAAGGAGATGCGGTAACGGACAGACGGACGGACGGACAGAAGGACAAACGGAGGCGATTTTAATATACCCTTTTTTATCAAAAACGTGGGTATAAATATGGTATATTAAAGATTAAACAGAGGTATCATAAAAGCAAATAAAAACAGATAAATAAAGAAAATAATGTGACAAAACGCCAGCGCAACTCTACAGTAGATATAAATAACACACGATGTAAATTCGAAATCAAAAGGTGGCCCGCAACAGCAACTGCACCTTTTAGGCCATAATCTGCAAAGAAATATCAGTAATAGTTTGAGAATCTAACTCGTATAATTAAACCAAACAATTAAAAGCAAGTAAAATCTCGCTAAAAAGGGATGTGACCATATCCAATACGTTATTCATATGTATACAAAAAGAAACGGTAATCGAAAACAATAATAGTAAATACGGCACATGCACATGCCCTTTCATCACCAACCTGTGGCTGATACGCCACAGGGGCCAGTCAGTGGCAGTCATGACTGGCCACCATTATCGACCGTAATTAACCTTTTCCTCACCACGGTAGCCTAGACACCCAGGGCGTATTTGTTTTGCACACTCGAGTGTCGAGTCGCAACACTAGAACTAAACTAACACCAAGAACGTAACACTAGTGTTGCGAACTTGGGTCAAGAGTCTACTCTCCATTTTATGAGGAGTGAGCAAGAACGTGACGTAACAAGATGGCGGAAAGCAACGGGAAAGCGGAAAAGAGCAAAGGGTAAACGGGGTTCTTGATGTTACTTAAACTGTATTTAATGTTTGATAAGTGGTTTTCATTAGTGCATTATATTATTATCAGAATTAAAGTAGTGTTTTGTGTATTTTCTTCACATTATGGCTCTTTTGTGTGTTGCTTTGTATTCGGATAAGCATATTTCGGACAGCATTAATACATAAATCATTTTAAAGTTTTAAAAATATAAACATTTATCAAGTAGTTAACCTTGCTGGTATAGGGTAACCTTAGGAACGAGTGCGGCGTCCATTTTGTAAACAAGAACGCAGTTCTATGTGTTAGTTTAGACTAACTAGTGCGACGTTACTACGCATGCGCAGAATGTCATGCGGATGCCTAAACTCTACTCTAGCGATAGCAAAACAAATACGACCCCAGTGATCCTCGGCGAACAAGTGGTGAATGAGCTGCCGCCTTACCTCAGTCCAGACATCAACCACAATATATGCAATGTCCGAGGCATAACAACCACCAACTCACAGCAACCACACAACTCTACCCAACAAAATACTCCAACATTAAAACATAAACACACGTTATGAACCGAAGAGACCCCAGTTCGATGCCCATACGTATCAATATGCTCATAAGTATCAGGATAGCGTGATACAGGCATATCCCTTATCAACCCCCAGCATTTATGAAATGAGTGACCAGGGAGCTCTTATCATACACACACATGTAATAAGTCGGACAAGAAAGAGCCAACACACGAATTTAGGTTGAATTAACCGCTGATGTTGACTCTTGCTTTGGCATATATTTAGGCATTAAATAGGCCTGTTGGCAAGGCCTATGTTACTTTCAAAATTCAAACATTTTGATGTCCATACTCTATTGTGCCCAGCTCTTTAACATATCTTATCGAACCACACACACACACACACGCACGCACGCACGCACGCACACACACACACACACACACACACAGAGGAAGATGACTCAAAACCTTAAACCTTCACTCATGAAACATCACAGGTAGATTACCAAATGTGAGAAAAATATCTCATTTGTTTCCATTTGGAACTCATAGGCACATTGTGAGAGGAGGAACCTAATTGTTTTGGGGTCAGTAGGTCAATAGTCAAAGGCACCGTGACCTTTTATGAAAATACATGTTCCAGGGAATAACTCTGAAACCATAATAAATACACTGAAGCTTCATTGGTACATTGCCCTATGTGAGATGAGGATCCCTAATTTGTTGAGGGTCAGTAGGTCCAAGGGCGAGGTCACCATGACCTTACATGTAAGTAGGCATTTCAGATGATAACGAAGCCATAACACCTACACCCATGAACATTGTCGGTGAGAGGAAGAACTCTACTGTCTATGGGGTCAGTAGGTCAAAGTTCAAGGCCACCATTCCCTTGTAAAGCATAACACCCACCATGAAGCATTTTTTGTTAGAAGTTCAAAGGTGAAGGTCATATTTACCTCACACTTAGGAATGCTCTAACAAGATAGCCCAACACGAATGTTTGTTATAAGGTATGTTTCGTTATAGGTATAACCTAAACTAACATAATAATCATAAGGACACGTCCTCGTTAGGCTGCGCTCTTGTAATATGTACTTGCCAGAGGCTAAAAAAGCGTATGGAATGGCTAGCAGTACGTTGATAAAATAATAAGCATCCTTGCATGGTCCTCTCTCAGATTTATATAAACATCCATATCCATCAACAAATATTACCGCCGTTACCAAATTAGAAACATGTTTAAACAACTTATCATGAACCAATCGTTTTGAAAACCTCCCTAAAAAGCATCGTCTTGTGAACCTTTTACAGATTTATAAAATTCCTTGTTAAACTTTACTCTGATTTATGAAAAATCATTCCGATTCGCCAACAGATATGGCCGCCATTACTAACAATAGAAAAATCGTTAAACGATTTCTCGCGAACCAATGACCTTATCGTTTTGTACTTCACCAGGAGCTTTGGCTCATGACCCTTTTCCCAAACTTTTACAAATATCCCCGATCCATTAAGATCCATTTAAAAATAATATTTGACGTCGTTACTAAAATAAAAAAATCTGTAAAAACTACCTATAAACCAATGGCCCAATTGATTTGAAATTTTACTAAAACCATTGCCTTATATTCGTTCTCAGACTTGTAAAATCGCACTTACCGTTCACCAAACACGACAACCGCTACTGAAAATAGAAACATCTTTAAACGTCTTCTTCTCATGGACCACTGGTCCAATTGTTTTGAAATTTTGAAACAAAAGCACTGTCTCATGACCGTTTCTCAGAATTATACAGATTGCACTCATCCGTCAACACATCGCTGCCGTTACTAAAGTTAAAAAAAATAAAGGCTTCTCGTTAACCAATGGCCGAATTATTTTGTAACTTCGCAAAACGCATCGTTTCAGTACCCTTTTTCAGAGTTGTATATATTGTCTCAATCCGTCAACAAATATGGCCTGCTTTACTAAAAAAAGAAACATCTGTAAACAACTTCACATCAGCCAATGGCCCGATTGCTTTAGAACTTCACCAAAATCATCGTCACATGATCTTTTCCCCGATTGACATACATTTTCCCAATCCGTAAAGCTGTACAGTCCTTATTTTAACTGGTTATCACTCATGAATATGAATGAGTCACATGTGAAGTAGTTTCAAATCGACGAACACCCCAATAGTCGGTACATAATTATGTTCTGCGCAAACTAGTGTACCATATAACATGTGCTGATAACTAACATTGTGCAAGTTTGGTTTTGCATGTACTGATTGTATCACAGTTCATCTTGGCTTCTAAGTAAATAGTAAGTAATGAGACACTATAATATTTTACTCACTTCGAATGCAATATGCTAGCAACTTGACTCCATAACCTTAAATGTTGGTAGTGTAATCATTGTCGAGATAATGAATTGCTTTGTATATAGCCAATACCATATCCAGCAATTGTAATAAAAGACTCAAATTGAAAAAGTCTAAAACATATTTTAAAAGGGACCAAAGGGTTAGCTGCAGGGGAGGACTGAGGTCAATAAAGTCATTTAAGGATTATGTACACTGTTATGCAATCCCATTGAAAGTGCCTTATCAAAAGAAAAGAAATAGACTAAATAATCCTGAATATTTTTACATGTAACTTGCTGTTTAATATGTTTACACTTTCATCTAAACAGTGCTATACTTGAATAATAAATACAAACTTGATAAAGTGTGTATTGATCCATACTCAGTTTATGTCGTACTCTTGGTCATGCATGTGTTGACTAATTAACATATTTATCAAGTATGTTTTTTTATAATTCAAGGGTAGCAATGCCTAGATAAATGTGTAAACATATTAAACTGGAAGTTTCATGTAGAAATATTCAACATTATTTGAGGTTTACTTTTTATCTATTTCAAATGCAACCTTAATGGGAATACACAAAAGGTGACATAATCCTTAATTCAGTAATAAATATTATAGAAAAAGTTACTGAAAATGAAAACCGAAACATCAGGGAAATTTTGATTTTTGTCAGGGAAATGACAGGGAATTTTAGATCAAATGGTGTGTGGGAACCCTGTAATCTGCGAACAGACGTTGATTCAATGGTATCGTGCCGGTTGTCTCTTCCATAAGCGCTGTGAAATAAAAACGTCCAGTACCACTTTAATAAAAATTAAATGACACTGGGGTTACTGCAAATGTTTAACCCAAATAGTAAATATAGATATAAAAATCGAAAAGGAAAAGTAGCATTCAAGGACGACAGTCAACAACAAACACAGACAGAAAAAAAGAACAACTTTAAAGATGAATGAAGACATTACACACACAAAATGGTTGAAAAGGTTTAAACCGGGTTCTAGGGTGCACCAAACCTCACACTTACCCTACTGTCATCCCAATAAAACGGGACAGTGTAAATACAGAAATCCCAGCTACCAACTATTATCTAACCAACAAGGCAGCATTAATAGGCAATATAAGTAAAACACAAAGATGCTCGTGGATATATAAATACAAAAATAAATAGCCTAGATATATATGTTTTTTGGGGTTTCTGGCTCAAAGCTCTCGCTTTGCTCGAGTTTGATCCAGAAACACCCAAAATACATATATATGAAATGGTACCTACTTACTCAAGTTTGGTTTTTTAAAATCTGAAAAACAAGTATGTACAAGAAATAAAATATGAAATGGTAGATATTTGTTTTTAGATTTTAAAAAATCAAACTTGAGTAAGTATCTACCCCAAAATACGTAGATAATAAATCACCATGGTGATTCAAGATAATAATGTTCTAGATTTTGAGCTTTGATAAGGTTACGTGATTATTGTCATGTCAGATGTGTAGGTTACGTGATTATTGTCACATGTATTAGCTCATGTGATAAGCATCTATTTATATCAACCAATCGGTTATAGCTCATGTGATAAGCGTCTATTTATATCAACCAATCGGTGAAGTTTTTGGTCTCGCTGACGGGTATATAAGGCGGTGAAAACTACGGATTAGTATCACTCTTAACATGTTGACATACCCTATGGGAATAGAGACCTGAAAGAGTAAGGATAAAACTAGGATTATTTTTCATGAAAGGTAAGTCCATTTAAATTTGTATTTAATTATTTTAATATTTTAGAAGGTACTAGGTTGAATACAAAGGTGGTGGATCATACTCAAACCTACTACTAAAACAATAAATCACACACTTTTTAGACTTTTTTGTAAGGTTGCCATTGCTTCCTTTCTTCCCTGCTCCACTAGTTCTTTTTTTTGAACTTCACTAATTTCAAGTTTCTTTTGTTTGATAAATTATAGTATCTTTCCAGTTCATCTAAAATCAACTTAAACTCTTGCTCAGATATTTGTGCATCACTCAACGCTTTTGATATTAACTGCTTTATACTATTTAACATAGACTCTGTCAAAAATTTTATTTCATGATGTTTTTGAGCTTTTGCATTAAGCTTGCGTCTGATAAATTAATACAAACACCTGTAGCTCCACATACTATTGCTGCTATTTCTAAAGGTAACAAAACTGGAACAACAAATCCAATCCCAGCCATAATAACACCTGCAGATATTAAGGTAGTGTCAATTCCATCTGTAATATTAATACCACGTTTATATTTTTTATAAAGTGACTGACGTATATCTCGCTCTGTAATTAACTTTTGTTCAATCTCTGAAATCTTTTGTAATCTATAATTTTGTCCGTCTTCCACTGGCAACTCAGGATATAAACTTGGTGCTGTCGGTTGCTTCGGCATTTTTTTATTAATAAATAAAAAATTCAATTAATTCAATTAATAACGATGCCACCGTATTTACAGCGGTAGCGTTGGCAATCTTGCATACAAAGTTAACAACAGAACCAGCACCAATCTCTAAAGGTTTATTAAAGTTATCATGATTGCGTGGGATGATGTGAAGCGTTATGCCATAATTTGGTTGTTCAACACCATTGACAGAAACTATTACAGTTACGTCACCAACTAATCGTTCACATGCTAAACCTATTCCCATAATTCGTCCACGGCGTGTCATTACATGCCCCACATTTGATTCTGCCCCGCCGTTACCAAATGAGAGTATTCTATTTAACACAAGCGGACCCTTAGCCTCCGCAAATATTGTTATAATTCCATATTTAAGATTATCAACTCTATCTCTCAAATGATTAAACTGGCCAACAAAAGGCACAATTCGCCTATATAAATTTTGAACATCATTTATCAAAGCCTCTAAGTCTTCTGTTTTTTTAGGTCTTGTTGGTCCAGATATACTCATTGTTTTTTTTATAAAAATATATTTTTTAAATAATTTCTAAAACACAACTCATAGGCAAACCGTGATTATTTATTTTGTTGCCATACTTATCTCTGACTTCTATTTTCAATTCAGTAATTGCACCATTCATAAGACAGTGATATTCAGGATAAAAACTTGTATATACTATATCTCCAAACTGCTTATTTACTACAGGTACAACACCTATAATAGTGCTTGGCTTACCATTGAAATAATTACTACTCGTATTAACTTGTTCCAGATGAACATATAGCTGTTTATAAGGAGCTAAATCAATTGGGTAATCTCCTTTATTAATACCTGTCAACCATTTTCTGTCCTTGAATCCCAGCATATTTGAAAGACCGCTTGACATTCGTGTCTCTATTGACGTATGTATAATGGCTGCACCAATTTGGACAATACTGTCCAGGATAATATTTTCATTTAGCAATTTAAAATCTTCTACGAAGTCTTGAAAGTTATAGAGTCCACCTGCTAAATGGTTTATTTTATCTGGGTTTCTTGTCTTTATGGTTTCATGATTAATATTATACCAACCGATAGTGTATATAAAACGTTTTAATCCAACGCGCTTAGTTCCATCTCTATTATCGATATACTGTTGTAAGTTAATAGAGTTGTCTATGTTTGAAATTGTATGAAACATTTTTTTTAATATATATATATAAAAACACAAATAAAAATGATTTCGAAAGAATTTAAATATAACCCGGATGCTCAATATTCAAATACTTTTAGCAATAGATATAATAAATCAAAACATAGTCATTACATCAGACGGTAAAGGCTTTAAAGCATCACTTCCCAATGTCTTTGAAAAATACAAACTCCCATACGTCAAATCAGATGATATAGTTCAAAGCTGGGGAACAGATTGGATGTTATTTTGGCAGAACCAGTTGAATTTTGCTATTTGGTGTGCGACAACTGGATGTGGCATTGATTTGAACAACCATCTAAAAGCTGATGCCCTCGTTGGTTCGTTATTTCGATTTCATGTCTATTACCAAGTCAGAAGAATATTATTTCAGATGAGTGTAGCAATGCCGCAAGACTCAAATTGGAATGTGTTTAATAACACATATAACCGAAACGCATACGAGAGAATATGCAAGGAGTTTAACGTTGACTTAAATTCGGACTGGAGACAGAAACAAAGCTATAATGATGGTCTAGGAACAATTTATATTTACTGGACAAATATTGGTTATCATCCTTTGATGAATACTGTATACGACAACAAAACGATGAGTTTCACAGTCTATGAGAGTGATAAAACATATCATATTGATTACATTGCACAAGGATCTGAGGCTGACAACAGCTGGTCTACTTTTATACTAGATTGTTCATTTGGATTTACAAGAGCTGGAGTAGAAAGAATCAATGACAGCATAAGAACATACTGCTGGGCAATCCTTGGCTCACAATCACAAACAAGAACAGATATACTTGGAACTGGAACGGCATTTGATGCACAGAAACAATTTTTAGCAAATGTAGAGGACGCAATAAATAGCCCCATCGACTTGCCCAGTCAAACTTCAAGATATGAAACCACCTTAAAATATGCAAGAAGTAAAGTAAATTTTGTCTATTGAAGTGGATTGTACATGTCTCCGAGTGACATGGAATTAAGAATTGGAATAATGAAATTGTAATAGCAACCGATGCACAAGCATTAGGATTGAATAATGATGTAAATGTAAAACCAGTGCCACCAAAAAATATTCAACCTTTTCAAGGCACCATAACAAAGAAATTTTTACCGGAACATTCTGACTTTGATAAATCAATACATAAAACTGTGGAACATAACCCACCAGAAATACAAAAAATAGCGATTGAACACGAAGATAACAAAACAACTATAATTGTTGGTACTATAGTAATAGGTCTTGCTGCATTACTTATTTACGAGATTTAAACCACTCTTTAGCTGCCACATACAACAACCCGGAAACAAACACAAGCAAAGCCCATAGATTGTTACCAAGCCAATTAATAACATTACCCGTTGCAGATAAAAGCCATTATACTAGTGCACCAATAACTCCTGGAAGTGCTGCAGCAGCTTTACCAGTTAGGTTGGCAAGAAGTTTACCAAGATTAAGTAGTTGTTTTTTTATCCAGTCTTTTACACTTGATGGATCAGGCTTTGGAGTTGGAGTTGGCGCAGTCCCTCCTCCCGTTGTAGGAATAATGGCCTCAACTAATACCCCAATAATCATACCAAACGCAATCAGGATACTAACAATAGTAATACCTTGCTCTCTAAATAATGTTTTTATTCTCTCACCCAATGTTGTGTCTTTTTTTAACACCTTATTTATAGTTTCTTTCATCCTGTTTATTTGACTGTGTATGCTTCTTTGTTTTCACTCGCCGCTTCAAGTCGTACACTTTTTTCATCTTCTAAGTTTTTTATTTTGTCACGTATGCGCTCTTGTTGAAACTCATCCTCCTGCCCGGGGGTGCTAACCTGTTCTAATTTTTTTTTTTCTTTTGTTATATCTTTATCAAGCTCAGTGAGCTTTGAGAGATTATTAATAAGTTCTCCACGGGAGCTTTGCAATACCTTGTCTAAACCTTGTAACTCTCGCATTGTTAGACCTTCTGTTTGTGTTTGAACAGCAGTTTTAGGATGAGTTTCATCTATATTACTCAAATTACTTTCAATTTTATTCACAGCATCTACTGTATTTTGTACATCTTCAGTTGTTGAACAAGTTTGCATTGGTATATTTTCTGCAGCGATGGTATCTCTTGTTTTTGCCAAGGATGCTAATTCTGCCCTACCCTGAGCCTTTCTTTCACGTGGGGCTAAATAATCATATATATTTAAATTATTTTTTATGAATTCAATGCCATGTTTTCTAAGTAGAGTGTCCGGCGCATAAAACTTGATTGGTTCGTTTGGATTATTTCCCTTATAATAGGTAAGTGGAACATCATCCGTTCCCAACTGAACTGCATATAACATTGTTCTACCGATTTTGTCCTCAGCCACTCTAAAATCATCCTTATAATCAATTCCGCTGATTTCAGCATTAACTTCAGTAAAAAATTGATCTACTAACAACTTTTTTTGTGTTAGTTGTTCTTCTATTTTATCTTCTCCTTGAAGCTGATCAATATGGTTATTTTCATTTACAATTTGTCTCTGAAATTCTGAGCCAGGTTGTATAAATTCGTCATCAGGTAATTCATTCCAGGCATCTTCATCCATATCTTTAACATCTAGATCAAACGTAGGATTTCGAAATCCTCCTTCAGCCATTGTTTATTTTATTTAATTTTAAAAAATATATTTAAAAAATAAAAACAATGTCAGCTTACGGAAACAAACTCAGCCCTCATAGAAAACTAAGAGAACCTCATGGTGCCAAGGGCATCCGCACAAGTGTAGTAATAACTAATAATCCATCAACAATAGACCAAAACAAGCAACTGCTTGTGAGATTTCCAAATCTAAGTACTAATGATGTGATAGTTTCACGTACTGCTCGTCTTGCCTTTGAAATAGAACTTAAAAGCAGAACAGACGCTAACGCTACTCTATTCCAGAATTTGGGTAGAACAATTGTGAAAAAATGACAATAAGAATAAGTGGCAATGAAGTCATGTCAATAGATGATAGTGATATATATCATTGTTTTGTAGATTTATGGAAAAGCCCTACCGAACGATTAAACACAGCTTACCAAGGTATTGGTAAAGCAAACATGTTAAAACATAGAGTTGGCGCGGGAGATGCTTCCTCAGACACCAAAGATGAAGCTATAGCAGCAGCTTATGGAAATATATTTTGTATTCCACTGGACTTTGAAATGTTAAAAAGTCATATGCCATTTTATCAAGCGGGGCTTGGCGATAGGTTAGAATATGAATTAACGTTTAACGATTATAACAAAGTTATCAAAAGCACTGATGCTGATGCATCTTATGTAATAAAAAATATCTGCTTGGAATTTGATACAGTTAGTGATGTTGAATTAGCCAGACAAATAAGACAGCAAATCAATGGTAAGATGTCATTTATGTATGATCGTATCTTGCGACATAGAAAAATAATAGCAAACAAATCTGAAACCCTTTGGAACATCAACATTAATGTACCAGCACGAACCATGAAAGGTATTTTAATGCTGTTTGAAGACCCAGAAAGAACAGACACAGAATCCTTTTACAACCCAAAGATTGAAAAGGTTGAAATGACAATAGAGGGAGTACCAAATCAGTTGTATAGTCAGGGCATGAAGGCATATCAACATTGGGATGAAATCAACAAATATTTTGCCTTGACCTCAAAAAGAAACAAAGAGACAGAAATAGTAGCGAGGGACTTATACTTTACCAATGTTTCTCTTGAGACCTATCTAACAAAATCATATGCTTTGTGGCTTGACCTTAGAACATGTGATGACAATTTATTATACGGCAGTGGAAGAAGAATAGAATAGAAGAATAGAAGGCATAACGATACTTATAAATAAAAAAGCAGATGCAGATCAATCTTTAAATCTTTATATATATTTAATACAAGATGCGCAAATCAATTTCGAAGATGGAAGATTCAAAGAAGCAGGATACTAGTTTGCAACAAAAATATCCTAAATATCCACACAGTGCCATTATCTGTGGTCAGACAGGCTGCGGCAAAACAGAGTTTGTTCTTGACATACTTGAACAAGAGTATGTTGGAGTTTTTGAACATATAATTATATTGTGTCCAACCATAGAGTGGAACGAGGCTTATAAAAATAGATCCTGGATAGGAGATGTGAAAAACCCGAGAGATAAAAAAAAAATAATTGTCAATCCCGTTAGCAAAGGCAAAGAAATGTAACAAGAACTGTTGCGTTTCTTTTTCAATAAATATGCTGGCAATCCCACATTATACATCATTGATGATTGCTCCGCCACAAAAGAATTAACAAAGAAAAAATATATGTTATCAGAGTTGGCATTCTCTGGTCGCCACGCCAAACAATCAGTGTGGGTCATTTCACAGAGATATAATTCTGTATTGAAAGATTGAAGGGAGCAAGCAAAATGGTTGTGTATGTTTTACACCAAGGACAGAGATAGTTATGAAAATTGTTTGAGAGAGAATGATGTTATTCCAACGCTGAAGGAGAGAACCAGAATAAGAAAAGCTTTAGCTAAGACTAAATATTCCAAGTTAATTTTGAGGACTGACCAACCAACTGGTTATTGGGTTGAATAATTTTTAACAGCATTGCTATTTTTTCTAACAGCATTGCTTTGTTGCTAATAGTAATACTAACAGCAAAGTAGCAATACTCACATGAAAATATAATGGAAATATCAAAAAATATAGTAATGCTTATAGCATTGCTCATAGCAAAGTAGCATTGCTCATAGCAAAGTAGCAATGTTAATAGCAATGCTTGCAGCAAATTAACAATTCTAATAAAAAATGCTATTAACAATACTAACCATAACTAGTTGCGTGGTAAATATCGCAGCTGGTTGTTTTGTATTTTATATTTATTTCAAGATAAAAAATAAGATTATTAATATAAAAATGAATGCGGAAGAACTATTACAAGATATATCGGAAGGTTTTACGGAACGTGATGAATCAAAGCAACAAGAAACAAAAAAAGTAAGATTATCAGCCATAGTGGCTGGCGGTGGTAGCCGTCAATATTTTGGTAAAGACATACAACTCACGAATATAGATAGCATGCCCCCGGATGAAATTAACAAACTTTACTGCAGATATGAAGCAAGGCTTGGGGCAAGTATCACCAAGACTTTAGGCAATTCTTTTATTAACTTGTATGTGATGGGAGTATCAAAATATTTTAATGTAACCAATCCACCAAAGCTGATAAAAGATTTGGAGGAAGACCCATTTATTAATCATGCTTTGACAAGTGCTTGTTGTGAGTTGTATTACAGGTATGGAATGTGCTTAGCACCATTTACAGCAATACTGACAACTGTTAGACATATTGATTTTAATAAAAATAAAAATATAGATAATATAAATGGAGAACCAAGAGAGTGAAGTTATACCTGCACAAAAAGTGAAAAATCCAAAAAGAATAGAAGCTGGGGAAAAAGGAGCAGCGGCAAGAAAGGCAAAGCGTTTGCTTCAGGATGCACAAGATGCAAATCAAGATGCTGCAAAGCAAGATGAAAATAAAATAACAAAAATAACAATAGATGAAGAGGAACCAAAAATCAAAATAAACGTATACAAAAATTATATTTCACCGTGTCTGGTTTATTAGTAGGCATTGCTGGGTTGGGTTTGTATACTTATACCAAGAAATCTTCTACGCAACCTGTGCAACCTGTTGCTGTTCGTGTTGCACCAAAAGACCCGTTTGATTGTTTTTAATAATTTATTTAGAAAAATAATATAAAAAATAATATAAAAAAAATGGCAGCAAGTATTGACGGAAACACATTGTAAATATGATGTATCACGCTGGAGTGGAAACACTTCTAACTGTTGGATATTCTGAGATTGGCAGAAAACTACTAAAAAGACCAGCCCCTAAAGTGGATTTTAATATGGTAGATGTTGGGATGCTGTCTGTGGATATAATGTTAGCAAAGGCTACAAAGGATATGCTGATTAAGCAAGGTATTATTCCTGCGGATATTATGAAATAATTTTAAAAAATATATATAAAAAAATGGCAAGTGCAGTAGCAATGATGATAGGTGGCGCATTAACAAATGCATTGGCATTTAGCGGTTCAAATTATTTCTTTTCAAAAATGGGAAGTCATTCAGATGAGGAAAGACAAAAGCATGACAAAGCCGTAGAACAATTAAACGCAGCACAAGCGGAGTGGAATAAAAAAAGAACAGAGAGGTTAGATTTTATTAATAAGCAACTGCAAAAAGAGCATCATGCAGAGCAGACTTTTGATGATGTAGACCAAGCTATGAAGCAGTATTATTATACAACTGGCAAACATTTGCTTTTGGAACCGGAGCCCAAGTTGAGTGATTTTTATACACCATCTTCGGATCAACAGAATAGAGAAATTACGTTTATTGTGGTGGGCATGGCTGCAACTGGATTTGTGGCGTATAAATTGAGTTCAAAAAAAAAAATAGTTTAAAACTATAATTACTTTAGATTGGAATGACTAAGTATGTTTACTTTGAAAAAACTAAGTCATTTGCGTGATACCTATTTTTTTTGTTGTTTTACATGGTTTCAATCCAAGTGGTCGCATATAATATGGTGGTTTAGCACTCTTCTCTAATTTATTTTTGAGATGATCAGGCGCCCATACTTCACCGTTGTCTAATAATGTCAATACCATGGATGGACCATATTCAGTATCCACTATTTTTGTATCTGTAATTTTGTATATTTTATCTATTTCCAAGTCTGTCCATTTCTTTGTGCTATTTTGATATTGCTCTTCAAGCAGTTCATCAAATTGTGCAGTTGTGTTATCCATTTTTTTATAGTTAAATAAAGTTTAATCTTTAGTAGAAAAAATGGAAAGTATTTATTACAGCCCAAAAGGATTTTGGAAAGGTTACTCAGCAGTTAAAAAATTGGCAAAAGAGGCTGGTGTCAGTGAAAAAAAGGCATTAGAATTTTTAAAGAAACAAGCTGTGTGGCAGATTTATTTACCCGCACCAAAGAAAATAGTTAGACCCAGGTTTGATGTTTCTGCTAAGAATGGAGTGCATCAAGCTGATTTGTTATTTTTAACGTATGATACTTTTGGCTTTGGTCGTGGCCGCAAGACATATAAATATGCGTTGACTGTTGTTGATATTGCAAGTAGATATGAAGAAGCAGAGCCGTTAACTTCCAAGGATAGTAAAGAAGTTGCTAAAGCATTTGAGAAAATATACAGTCGGCATTTGAAATATCCAAAGTTATTGCAAATGGATCCAGGCAGAGAATTTATGGGTGCAGTATCACAGTTAATGGCAAAACATAATGTAAATATCAGACGAGGCAAAACAGAAATACATAGAGACCAAGCTTTAGTGGAAAGATTTAACAGAACATTAGCTGAAAGATTGTTTGGTTATCAGTATGCTAAGGAAATAGATTCGCAGAAACGTAATAGAGAGTGGGTAAAGATATTACCAGAAGTTGTCAAAGCAATAAATGCGGAGACAAAAAAGCCTCCTCCTGTTGAAACAAAAATATTAAAAGGTGATCCTATCTGTATGAATGCAAGTGTAAGATATTTATATCAACCCGGGGAACAAGAAGGTGGAAGATGCAGAGCAACTGATCCAATGTGGAGTGTAGATATTCACAAGATTAAAAGTTATATGGTGACGCAAGGTATAAGAGTTTATTATTTGAAATTACCAGCGCCACAGAGAGGATTTGTCAAAGAATAACTACTTATTGTTCCTGCTGATACCCAAATTCATAAGTTTTTATAGAAACCATGTGCATAAGTTTTAATACCGTCTGGTGCTATGTATCTTTTAGAGTAAAATGGTGACAGTGATACTTTGTTTACTGTTATGCCAAATATCTGATGCTTTATTGAGCGTATCATATTCATTTTATGGGTGTATTTTTTCTTGCCAAACTATGCATCCTTGTAGTTCTCAAAGTTTATATGTTTTTTGATTACATATTCTTTTACACCCTTTGCTTTCTTGATAATCTTCTCATCCGCTCTCAAAATAGAATATAGCTTGGGTCTTAATCCAACATACTCAGCTATAGCAACACCCTCACATTCGTCTTTCATTTTACCCAATACTTTATTGTTTGTATCATCACGCATTGGGTGATTTTCAGGATAATTACTTAGATCATACTCATCTTTCATTTCAACCATGTCTTTGTACGCATCTTTTGTTTTAATTTCTACCAGCAAGCTGTCAGTGTCTGTGTATAATAAAGTACAGTCATCTCCGTACCTTTTCTTTAGGGTATTATAATACCAATTATACATCATATACTTTGATAAATCCAATACTGACATTCCAACATAAATTGGTTTGTTTAATGTTAATTTCGTTTTGTTTACATGTATTGCTGACAATTCATCTGAAAATTGTATACGCCTGTTTAAGTTGGGTTTGGCTATTATTTTTCTTATCTTTTCATTTTCGGAGCCGTCAGTTCTGACTAGTTTTATATCAGTCCGCTTGCGTAGATTTTCCATTGTTTTGCCAAACACAGAGTTGTTCATAAGTTTGTAAAAATCTGTTTCAAATTTTGATTTAGCTTTTTTTCTAAGTTCTGTGTTTAGGTTTATGTATGATGCCATCCATGGTTCTTCATTGAATTCTAATACTCTGTGTATTTTCTTTAGTTTCATGCCCAAAGATAAATACAGTTCCAGGTTTTTGTGATGTGTCACATATTTTTCTTTGTCCATAAGATTGGGGACTAGTTGTTCTGTATTTATCATGCTATTATTTTCTAACAGGTCTGTCTGGTATTCAGACAACCATTCTTTTTTCACTGCTAATCTTTCCGGTGCAAGTGAATAGTCATTATGAGATTCATGGAGTTCTTTAGGATATTCCAAATCAACTTCAAGTATTTGTCCTTTGCCAGGTTTAGGTTTAGAATATTTTCCTTTGTTTTTGGCTTTCCAAACAAAGCCAGAACATGGAAGTGGCTGACTCATTGCCCACCCATAACGATTATTTGCATCCAAATACATTAAGTAGCTAATTTCCTTGACAGAATTATAATCAGCTACATATGGATTGTTTGCCTTGGCATATCTTTTTGATACCATGCTTATGCCACCTCGCATTCCTTTTTCTACAAACAAGTGCATGTCAATGTCTGTTAAAAGTTCTAATTTTATTTTTGAATGTTTAAGTAAAGCATCCCAAGATAATCCAGGTGCTGTGTAGTAATGCAAGGGATCGAGTTTATATGCATTCATGCATGTTTTTCTAAAAACGTTTGAAACACATCTGCTAACAGAGTATGAAGTTTGTGAAGCACTCATCTTCCTATTAGATAATATTTTCGTCAGGTATGGTACCACCGTTTATAGACAAATTGTTGGTATCCCTATTGGTACGAACTGTGCACCACTTGTCGCAGATTTGTTTTTATTTTGCTATGAAAGGGATTTCATGTTGAGTCTTTCACCAGATAACCAGGCAGATGTTATTGAAGCTTTTAATGACACCTCTCGGTATCTGGATGACATACTGAACATTGACAACCCTTTCTTTCCAACTATGGTTCATAATATTTATCCTAAAAAACTTCGGCTTAATAAAGAAAATATATCTGATAATAACGCTTCTTTTCTTGATTTAGAGCTCACGATTGAAAATGGTAAAATAATTAGCAAAATCTATGACAAGAGAGATGATTTTAATTTTGACATTGTTAATTATCCCCACTTTGATGGGGATGTTCCCCGAGCAACTTCTTATGGGGTGTATCTGTCTCAACTTATTCGTTTTTCTAGAGCTTGTACTCGAGTTGAGGACTTTAATATTCGTAATCTTTGTATAACTAAAAAGTTACTCAATCAGGGTTACCGTTACCATAAACTTCGTAAAACCTTTGCAAAATTTTATTATCGTAACCCTGATCTTCTTTCCAAATATAAATGTAATTTAAGGACTCTTCTGCGACAAGGACTATCACAACCTGACTTCTATGGTGATGTGATTTATAAACTTCGTAAGATTCTTGGTCATGATCACTTTCATACTATCTTTGTTAAACTTGTTAAAAAGTTTATCAAAAGAGGTTATGACCCTATCATTTTGCAACGTACTGCATGCTTGGTGGTGGACCCTTTTACAGTTCGCCACTATGCTTTCCTCTTTAATTGTACGATGACCGGACAGGCTGTGGACCCTGTGATGACGCCTACCTTAAGCCCATTGGGACGGTGGCGTTTGATGTTTGTCCATGATCTTTCTTGTCGTGCCCTTAATGGTTTATTCTCTTACTGCTCTGGCTTCTGCAAAGCCATTGAGTACCTTCATTGTGGCTTTCTAGGCTATTGTTTTTTTGTATTATATTTACACGAGCATATTTGTGTTTTACTTATATTGCCTATTGATGCTGCCTTGTTGGTTAGAGATTAGATCATGGCGGGGATTTCTTTATTTACACTGTCCTGTTTTAATGGGATGACAGTAGGGTAAGTGTGAGGTTTGGTGCACCCTAGAACCGGTTTAAAACCCCAGTGGCCTACTTTGCCACTGACCGTTCCAAGGCGGTAGCCCTATTGTCAACCCTTTTGTGTTTGTGATGTCGTTTGTATTTTTTATTACTTTTGTCCTTTCGTTTGTCTGTTTGCGTGTTTGTTTTTGTGTTTTGTGGTTGACTGTCGTCTTTGAATGCTGCTTTCCCTGTCCGATATTTTTATCCTTTTTTACATCAGTTTTTAGATATAAATCATGATAGTCTCCAAGAGTTTTACAGTTAAACTCTTCCCATATTTTTTGAGCGTATTCGTAATCTTCGGGACTTATACTTTCATCTGAGAGACTACTGTAACACTTTTCTATAGGCGGTAATTGCGTTTCCTTGAATCTTTCCATACTGTCCATATATTCGTATGGATAAACACCTTTTCGTAAAAGTTCAGGTTTTAGATATAAATTATGATAGTCTTCAAGAGTTTTACAGTTAAACTCTTTCCATAGTTTTTGAGCATATTCATAATCTTCGTAATCTTTGCGCTTTATACTTTTACTTGAACTGTAAAACTTTTCTATAGGTGGTAATTTCGTGTCCTTAAATCTTTCCACACTGTCCATATATTCATGCGGGTAAATACCTTTCCGCAGAGGTAAATTTGTTTGTCTAGTAAACTGATTTTTGGTAATTTCAAAATCAGATGTGCCTGTTGCATCAACCAATTTTTCCAAAGAAAAAGCCATAAACTGAAAGCTATCTAAAAATCTAAGTTGTCCGGCACTAAATGAAATATACTTTTCAGCGTTGTTTGGAATGCATGTAATATTACCTGTCATTTTATGTATCTTTTGCATTATAAGATGACTATCATATCCTTTGAGGTTGTGAAATATAACAGGTATAGGTGTTTTGTTTGGTTTTATTTTCAGCTTTAGGTTGCAGTTTTTATGTGCTGCACCTCTGTATTCTCCTGTAAAATGACAGTGGTCTCTTACTTTACCGTTTTTGCATTCCTTACCTATTTCATTCTCGCATATCCAGCAGTGTGTTGCTTTTTCATAATCTTCCTAATTTTGTTGTGTCATGATTAATGGTTTTGGGTGAGCAAATATTTTATTAATGTTGCTCTTCTCACATTCTAAGTGATTTAAAAACTTTTCAACAACATCTTCACCTCTGTAAATAACAGGTTCTTCAGCTTTGCCATCATATCTGACAACCTGGTATCCAAAACCACAAGCTTCGTGTACATTTTGAATTTCAGATTTCTTTCCAAATTTGATTGATTGCGGTTTGATTATACTCTCAAAATCAGCATATATTGCATAAGGCACATGCATCTGATTTTGATGATTTTTAAATTGTGTGTAATTTTTACCTTCTTTTGGCATTTCTATTCTGCAAGAATTTTTGTTGATACCATCACAGTCTTTTATAGTCTCCTCGTTTTCCATACTTTATTTGTTATATATTAAAAATAATTTTTCTTAAATATAAAATAATTATATACAAAAAAGACAATGGAAAGCAATGTTTGTCAATTTCTTAAAATTGGATTACATAATCCATGTAAAAGCAAGCCAACAAAAGATTCCGATTATTGCAGTTTGCATTAATATAGATTAAAGAAAAGTCATGTGTTACCGTGCCTAAAATGTAAAAAAGGCACTTCTGCAAGATATCAAGTATGTGTTGGTTGTGGTGCTCATTCGATTAGAATGAAACACGAATACTGGAGGTTAAAGTCGTACAACGCTGAGTGTCTCCGATTTAGATGTATTGAGGTTTAAACATATTTTGTTAATTTCGTGTTTATTTGTTGATTTAACTAAAATTCTGATAACAAATCGACAAATTTGTTTTGTATTAAAGAAACATTTTATATTTTTAGGGGTGTAATTTTGATAATTATCAAAAACAAATTAAACTTGCAATCTTCACTACCCCTATTTTAAAAACGTTTTAATAAATCAAGTAAATCACCATTTTATGGTGATTTACTTATATATATGTATTTTGGGTGTTTCTGGCTCAAAGCTCTCGCTCTAACTCGAGCAGCGCGAGAGCTTTGAGCCAGAAACCCCAAAATACATATATATCCTAGAAAGCCACAAAGAAGGTACTCAGTGACTTGGTAGAAGCCAGAGCAACAAGAGAACAAACCATTGAGGGCACGAAAGACAAGATTGTAGACAAACATCAAACGTCACCGTCCTTTTGGGCTTTAGATAGACGTCACCATAGGGACCACAACCTGTCCGGCATAATAGCGAACTGTAAATGGGTCCACCACGAAGCATGCAGTGCATTGCAAAATGATAGAGTCATAACCTCTTTTGGTAAACCGTTTAACAAGTTTAACAAAGATAGTATGTAAATGATCATGATCAAGGATCTTACGAAGTTTGTAAATCAGTCAGGATGTGATAGTCCTTTTCGCAAAATAGTTTTTAAATTACTTTTATATTTGGAAAGAAGATCAGCTTACGATAAAAAACATTTTGCAAAGGTTTTACGCAGTGTATGATAACGGTAGTCCTGATGGAGTATGTTTTTAGTAATGCAAAGATTACGAATATTAAGTCCTCATCTCGAGCACAAGCCCCAGAAAAACGAACAAGCCGAGACACAACAAGAAGAACATCCCCATCTAAATGGGGACAATTAACAATATCGAAATTAAAATCATCCCTTACCACAAACGTTGCTAATTATTGCACAATTTCCAATGGAGAGATGCAAACCGAGAAAAGAAGCGTTAGTACCAGAAACATAAGCTTTGTTAAATTGTTGTTCTTTAGGGTATATTGTGTTTACCCTCGTGGCTACTTTCAGGATGGCAGCCGACAAATCATAGCATAATGGACAATGAATGGATTAAACTTATTTACTCGAATAAATTTATAAGTGAGAGACTATTGAAGGGTGAAGGAAAACTATAGCAATGTAACATTTTGTACTTTTAATATGTTTATATGACAGCACAAATCACAATAATGAACGCCTCGTTTTCTGTGTCGCTCGTTCGTCTTTTCCAAGCGTGGGCTCGGCTATATCGAACCAGGGCTCCATTTTATCGAGCCTCGCACGTGCTATCTGTCACCGTCTTCAAGTATCGGTTCGTGGTCATCATAGGACTGGGTCTCAAGGACACACATGGAGACAAGCAAAACTCATCTATCTGTGTGCATGATATAGCAAGTATCAAACTCGTCAAACATATCACATTATTATTAACGTGAAAAATGGGGAGAGAGAGCATAACTCTCAGAAACCCGCACATGTATTCCCTTATAATTATTTAGATGTTAAATTCAAATAATATGAGTATACACTGCAGGGTATTGATCAACAGACTAACATAATTGGTAATGCAATCTCTCAATCACTACATGCAATTATTTTAAATATATTAATTGCTTTTGGGAGTATAGCCAGAGCCTACACAAAACCCGTAAATTCCTTATTACCATGTAATTGAATCATGTAAAAGGGAGCATGAGCAGAACTGCATGCATAAACCGTAAGCCTACACTTATTGCTTATTAAATGGGAAACAAGAGCATACTCTGCATATCCCATAACCTTAAAATCCTCATCTTTATTTCTTTGATTAAAAAGGGAAAGTGAAAGCAGAACTTCCGCATAACCCATAATCCTTAATCCATTAAATTAAATTATTCTAGATTGGTGCATAATAGCCAGCATTACTAGCTCCACGTTCCCTAAATGGCACTGTTTTATAAGGAAAAGTGAGCAAATAAACACAACAAAACCATAACTAAACTTGTATGTTTCTTCATCATTTCAGGACGCTGGACATCAGAAGCTGTACGAGGACCCGCTGTCTAAACGTGTGATTCGAACATCATGAAAATAACCAGTCTAAAAATAGTAAGACATCGTCGCGCTCTGACTTCGAACGCTGGTTGCTGTTATAGTCTGTTTCTACAAACGTCACCAAATCTACCGGGTGGTGGACTGAAAAATAGCTTTTAACAACAAAAGAAAGTGAACTTACAAACTAACGATGGATAAACTCGATAAACTTCAGCAACTTAGCTGTTTAACCAAACATCGGCCTCCATCCTTACGTTTCTGTCGTACTGTTCACTCGGTCACTTGTAAGCAGTGGATGCAAATTCAGAACTTGACTTCTTGAAGATCTAACAGATCTTGCTTGGCTTTCCTCTCGATATGTTGTGGCAGAAGACTTTAAAAATAGCCCGCTTCCAGCGCTTATATATGGGCGTTAACGGAATTTGTCGGAGAACAGTGGAATTTGCAGGATTTCATGAGGTAACAAACAGCTGTTACATTTTTACTCCCCACTGAGCGTAATGACGCTTAGCTTAGTATGCTAAAAATTATAAGGACTACGCCGATATACTTCAATCGATATTTGGGCATTGCTATGTTAATATTAAATTGACTGTATAATTGATAAATAAAAAATAAAACATTTAAGTAACAATTTTGTATCTTTACCCCGTAATCCTAACTGATGGAATAGCCTTTCCCCTCAATTTCCGTTTGAACCTTAGAAATCGACATGAAGATCAAGATGCGCAGAAAATCTATATTCTATTATTTATACGCAGGATATGCTATGAAACAAAATGAATTAGTGAAATATGGATGCTTATTAATTGATCCGCACGGGTAAGAACAGATGGTCAGTGGAAATATACGCTGAACTTGTTTTTGGAAACTTCCTCTGTTTCGCTGCCATGTGTAAACATTCACACAATGAAAGTAGCCATATTGACATATCAATCAAGTGCACAGGTGGGTGTTATGAATCTTTCACTATTGTTGAAGTTGATACTGTTAGTCAACGGTCAGAAGACGTGTTGGTAGATCTTCAGAGGGTCAATATCACAGTACTGACAAAGATTGCATGCCGTTGGGTAGTTTACTAGATGAGAAAGAGAGTGGCAATGAGGGGTATATAAAGACAGACATAAGTATAAGGGCTGTGGAGACAAGGTCTATGATAAGAGACCAGGAGATACCAGGTGCCGACTTAGCAGTGGGGTCCTGGGAACAGTTGTGATCCCGATTATGAGTTACCAGAGAGAGTCAATGTTGGATACATTTAGTTATGAAGAACTGTCT